>VZTT01043525.1:4965-20187 GCA_013400855.1 Buphagus erythrorhynchus | reverse complement strand
TGGGAGTTGCGCTCAGCAGTGCCCGGAGCTCCAAAGCCAAGGAGTCAACCTTTCCGGTGGTGCCGTGACCACCCGAGAGGGATTTGCTGTGCAGATATTCCCGGAGAGGAATAAATCAAGGGAGAGGAGTTCTGTTGTTGAAGTAATAACGAGCAAAGAACAAGCTGCTTGTGAGGAAACGACCACCGAAGTGCTGCTTGGGGGAACTGTTCAGTGCTGTCAGGAGAGCTGCAGTTGCATTTCTTAACTTTTGAGTGCTGAGAACTATTTGATTCCAGTCAACCAAAGGCAAAACAAAGGGATTGCTCGAGAGCAGCACCCTAAGTCTTTTAAATGTGGTGTGATCAGTGTTGTTCTAGAAAATTTGCTCATAACTTGAAGTATGTGGCCACTGTCCTGCCAGAAGTTAAGCTCCTCGGGCAAATGCTAACACCTATTGCTACTGCTGGTGGCTGAAGACTGTTGCTGCTATGGGTTTCTATATGTTACTCTTCCTCTTCAAAACGGTGTAGTAAGGGTGTGCTGTGTCTCTCAGAATAAAGCTGATAGTAAGGACAGTGCCATTTTGGCCCATTCTAGGGAAAATGACTGCAGGTGTCCATCCCCAGGGGGGAACCAGCATCCCTGGGGCAGCTCATCACCTCTCAGCAGTCAGGAGCAAAATGCCAGGAGTGCATCTTCTACTCGTAGGGAGGGACAAACAACTGTGGACAGAGAAGGGCAGGAGCCAGTTCAACTTCCTTGCGTGCACACAAAGCGGTGGCGGAGGTAGAGAGTGAAAGAAGGCTGCCTGCCCCTCTGTGCACTCTCAGAACTGTTTGTGCCTAGAGACTTATACAGTGGCAAGGGCTGCCAGTGGAAAGGAAACCAGACTGAGTTTCCTCTTCAGCTTTGCCCCCTTGAAACAGGCTTCTTTCCTCACTTGCAAAATATCCATAATGTAAACTAATTGATGAACTTCTGGGCAAAACTGAATTAAGTGGCGTTGTCCAGGCCCGTCAAAATCTGACTGTTAAAGGAAGATCAAAGTCAAGTTCTATGGTGAGATTAGCAAGCAATTCCAGGAACTTCATTCTATTGAACAATACCTACTGGAGGGTATCTTTTCTGTAGGATTTTGTGACTGGGAGACTGTTATTCACAGCAGTCCCAGAGACAGTGTAACAAAACCAAGGAAAATTAAGACACAGATTTGCTGCAATGAGTGATTTTTCAAAGTTATGAAATGAAAGGAATTTGGGGCAGGAATTTTAAAAAATTATTGCTTTGCTTTTTGGTTGAGTTTGAGAGAGGTCATTGCTGTCAGTGATGTTCCTCTTTTTTTCTTTGTTGAGTGGATCTTTGAATTTGTGGACTGAAAACCACATTTTGTTCTTTCTCGAGCAAAAGTAACCTTCACCTCTTATATTTATTATCTTTTTGATTTCCAAGTGCCATGATTTCTTGTATTGTTGATGAGTAAAAGCATTAAGTTAGCATTTGATAATATATTATATATTATCAAAGTACCATAAAGATGGGGATTTTTTGACAAAACAGAGGTGTACAGAGAAAAATTCTATTCTAGCTGTCATGATTATTTTTCTCATATCTAGTTTAGGTTAAAAACAGTGCATGTAGTCTGGATAATTTAAATAATTTTTAGGTATTGACTTTGCTCTAATCTGGGTGTACAGGATGTTATTTTTACTGTAGTTAAGAAATTTGTTGGACCAATATGAAAGGGCTATAAAACTGTTGAGCCTACTAAGAGCCTAGCAATTTTTTTTTGTACAGGCTTATTTATACATTCTTAAACTGGTTTTACAGTAAATGAACCATGAATAGAGGTAACTGTCTTCAATAGCGGGTTGTCAAGTACCAGATTTTCAAGTCTCTGTAAAATACGACCTCTGAAGTAGTATATTATTACTGCAATGAACTGGGATTTACAGATGATACTTCCAATAATACCAACATAAACATAGCAATCTACTCATCGCATAAAGCCTTAATATTGAGGTCAGGGTGAAGCCTCTGACTGGCTTTGGAAGGGATATATAGTTTTGAGGGGTATATTTTCCTCATTCTGGAGGGATTTGCAGGTGTAAACACCATAGAGAATGTATATCCACTACTTTCTACTGGAAAAAAAAACAAAATACAAGATGCTTCAGAGTTCCACTGCTGGCTTCCAAAATCACTCATATGCTTAAATTCATCATGCTGAAATTAGTTATGTGTAAAAAATCGGTTTCCTTTTGGCATAAAATTTGTTAGGATTTATAAAGTTGCAGTTAAATCCTGCAAAGGCTCTTTAGTAGTGGAAAAACTGATACATGTGAATATTTTCCAGTGCCTGGATGCACTGACTTCATTCTGGAGCCATAGTAAATATGCATTTCTGAGGGCAGATTCTACTTCAATATAGCTGTCCCTTCTGTACATCCTTGGTCATCACATGCTGCTCACAGGAAAGCCTTCTGCTTTAGTGCTCCTCAGTCAGGGTGTACTGCAGCAAGATGATTTCAGGAGCATGACTGGAGTGTGCTATAAGAGGTGGTGCAAATGTGCACCCTCTTTAAATACTCCCTCTTTCTCCTTTTTCAGTAAATCCATGATTGTCTTCTCATATGCAAGATGCAGAAAGAGCACTGATGGTAGGAAAAGGAGTGTTTTAACTTTCATTTAGTTCCTACTTCAGTGACAGACATACTTCCCCTCTGCAGTCACTCACTCAGCTCCCCTCCAGCTTCTGCTCACACTGATCATCACTTACTTGTTCTATCTCTCTAAGTTCCTCCTGACTACTGTGCTTCTGAGGAGAGGCTGAGAGTTGAGACTCTTGAGCCTGGAGAAGAGCAGACTCAGAGCGTATCTCATGAATCTAAAACTGAAGGGAAGGTGCAAGGAAGACAGACTCTTTCAGTGGTGCCCAGTGACAGGCCCAGAGGCAATGGACGTGAAAGAAACTGTAAAATGGGAGATCCTCTCTGAACATCAACAGGGAGCTATAAAAGTGACTGAACACTGGAATGAATAGGGAGTCCAGAGGTGTCATCTTCATACTTGGAGATACTAAAATATACTTCCAGTTATGCCCATCTCAAGCAACCAGCTATAGATGGCCCTTCTTGGGTGTGTGGGGGATTTGACCAGATGACCCTTTCAAACTCAACCGTCCTTTGGTTCTAGAATGTTTTGATCCTGCTGTCGAGCAAGCATTGTTACTCTTCACACTTTCCTGTTGCTTTTCAGCAGTCCACATAGTTCCCCATCCTGCAGCAGCCTTCGCTCCTCTCAAACACTCTGGGACATTGCACAGAGAGGCTCATCCTCTGTGCTCTTTCACCATTAACCTAAAGTAAACAGTGTGGGGGTTGCTGCTTGAGGGCTGCATTTAGCAGTGCTTCTCCAGAATTGTGTCTTCTTATTCCTACAACTTATTTTCTGGCATCAACTCAAATATATACCTAAGCAAGGGAAATCCATGTGAGAATGGGCAGATTCCTGCAATGCTGTCTGAAATCAATAACAAAGTTCTCACTGAATTTATTGGGAACAGGGCAGAAACTGAAATACTAGGACGTTAAGGAAATCTGACTGACTGACTAACAAAATAACTTATCTAAGAAATGATATCAATTCAGAAAAAGGGACAGTGAATAGCTAGCAACACCATTTAGGGTATGACATAGTATTTTCACCAAGCTCAGTCTGCAAAGTCGAAATATGGTTTATGTTCATATCTTTTATTAAAATTCTAAATGCCATTGATACCTGGGGTGGGTAAATTCCTATGAAAAAAGTCTCAGACTAGATAGTCAACTAATCTTAGAGGTCTTTTGGGTAACACTGCTTACCTAAAAGTGATAGGTTTTGGGTGTACCCCACAAGTGTATGGGTTCTGAGTGGCATTCCTGAGCTCCTGGCTCTATTCCAAATCTCAGTTGTGGTGTAGGGCAGGCAGCTCAAATCCCCAACTTAAATTTCCCAACCATTAATAGAAAGGAAGAGAGACTTGAGAGTATTGCAATGAATGCATAGAACTGGCTGCTTCTGTTAAGTGGGGTTTTAGGACACGTTTATCTCCAACTAGGTGCATTATGCTCTGGGAGGCAGTGAGGCCTCACCCAGAGCTGCAGTCTAAGCAGCAAGAAAGGCTGCATGGTTGAGTGATAAAACAAAGTCTGCTTCGTTTTACTTATGCTGAGCCTATCTTCAAGGTTGTCCTCAAAGATAGCCACCAGCAGAGCACCGTGGCAGTGGGCAAACAGGCAAATATGTAGCAAATGCAGGATGTAAGCCACAACGTGATTTGTGAATAGTGACAACTAGTGGGGAAAACAGTTACCTAGAAAATTGTCATTACCAGAGCTCACTGTGGTAACTGGAAAACTAAAAATACTTTCTCAAGCAGATTGATGATCTCAGTTCTGTTTCTTGATGGATTAGTGCCTGTCTATATTGCCATAATTGCAATGACCCATGAGCTGCACCAAGAGAGACAGAGGCTAAGGCTCAAAGTCTCCCTTAACTGAGGCATTTTAGCTGTGAAACAATCACTTGTGAATAAACTGAAATCTAATTCAATAAAGTGCTTTGAAAGCATTCAAGAAAAAAGCTTCAAAAGCAAAAGAACCAAAAATAACATATTCAGAACCATTTTGTCATACAACATCACAATTGTTGCGCCAACCATGCTTCATGTTCCTAGTATTTTTACATCACTCACTAAAACTATGTGGAGAAACAGTGGTCAAACATCAGGTAATATTCCAAGACAAAGGAAAAGTATGTACACAAGTGTTCCTTGGTGACTGGGTTTCAGATAAATTCTTTATTAGGCAGGAAGCATACTGCTTGGATGACATTACCAATTCTTGATAGATTTATTATGTGCCATTTAAAACAGAAAGATTTAAACTAAAGTTTTGCAAAGGCTTAAAACCTCCATGTTTAGCTTTACACCTCCTACACAGTTTCACTGAGGTCAATGAAACTATTCACTGTGGAAAGCTAAGAAGGTGTGTAAATCTTTGTAGCATTAAACATTTTTCTTGATTATCTCACCAGGGACTGGAAACAGGGGTTGGCAGCTATAGACACCTAGGGTAAAATGGCAACTTGTGTCATTGAATACTGGCTTAATTGAAAAGCAGCATTAAGAATTATGAAACAATTCTGGCCTTTCTTCCCTAACCGCAGTGGGTGCTATGTGACTCTAAACTGCTCCCTTCATTACCCCCAAACAACTGAGCTTTGCTCACCCATGACTAGGGCACATTTTGACTGTGAAAATAAGTATCTGTAACTTTTTTTAAAAAGTATTTAGTGCCAGCTGGGGTTGCTGGGGATGTGTGTGTGTGTGTGTAATGTTGTCCATATGGGAGGCTTGAAAGCAGACCCTCTGCCTTCAAGGTGGGTGACGAGAGGGATGCACCACCGATAATGATCCTTCTCCGCATCCCTCTCCTCATCCTTCTTCTCATCCTTGTCCTCATCCTCCTCCGCTTCCCCCCGCCCCAGGTGGACGCAGCCCGGTCGGTGGTCGCAAGCGCTTCGTAAGGCGCTGCNAGGGGCGGCGGCCCCGCAGCCCGGGCGGGCGGCAGGTGGGAGCGGAGCGGCGGTGCAGCGGGGCGGGGTGGCTGGCAAGGGAAGGGAAGGGAAGGGAAGGGATGGGCTGCGCACCCAGCATCCACGTCTCGCATAGCGGTGTGATATACTGCCGGGACTCGGAGGAGTCCAACTCCCCCCACCAGACCACCACGATCTCGCAGGGCACGACCACCCTGCACGGCCTCTTCGTTAAGACAGACGCGGCCGACTCCATCCCCTCCGTCCTCGCCTACCAGAGCCGGCAGCCGCCGCCCTCCGCCGGCCCCCGCCGCCAGGAGCGCAGGGAGTCCCGCTGNNNNGCCTGCGCCTCCGCCCGGTCCAGGACGCCCCACTGCTGCAGCGTCGAGGCGGAGACCCAGACCAGCAGCTCCAGCGCCAAGGTAAGCCAAGTCGCCGCTCCGGAGGGATGTCCGGCGGCGCTGGTGCGGGTCCCCGCCGGCCGCGGCGGAGGGAGGACGCTGCGCGGAGCCAGCGCCTCCCCCGCCGGAGGATGCTCGGCGGGCGGGATGCAGCTGGCAGGAGCGGTGTGCCCCAGTGCCCACTGACTCACCGCAGCTGCGGCGGCCGGGCCGGGCCGGGCTGGCACTGCTGCGGGGGGGCCGCCTGGCCTGGAGCTCGCCGGGGGGAGCAGCGGCCGCCGGCCCCTCGGGCTCTCTCCGCCTCTCTCCGCCCCGAGCCCACAGCCTTGGTGCGGCTCCGGGGCGCCCTGTGCTGGGATCGCTCACGCACACACAGCGAGCGGGGAAAGGGCTTGTTTCGAGCTCTGTGACTGGTGCCAGAGAGTACTTGGTGCTGGCTTTACTTCATCCCTTTTCCTTCCCGCCGTATCTGGTTAGAATGAACTGTTGCTCCTAGGCGTGGATGTTGGGCTGAGATCCGTGCCGCCGTGATCTGCTCACGTATGCTCACTGATGCACCTGCTGGTGTAGGGCTGTGGGGATGCGCCCGGCGGAGCGGGCGGGGGCTGTGTCTGTCTGTAGGGTACCTGGAAAGCTTGGGTCCCCCTCTCAGAGGCTAAGGCAGGCACTGCTGCAACCTGCCTGTCAACGTCTTCACTTAAGTTTGGCACTTGAAAAGAGAACATTGCACCGGATTTTTTTTTCCATTAAGTTTGTTTGGTTTGTTGGTTGTTTTTGTTTTTGTTTTTGTTTTTTTTGTTTGTTTGTTTTTTTTAATTTCAGAATAGGTAGCTTCCCTGAAAGCTTTTTACAAATTAAGTTGTACTTTGTTGCCCTCTTCCAAAGTTTATCAATAAAAAACCGAAAACAACAAACTGGTGTCATGATCCTAGCTGCATCTTAGGTTACTTTTCTGTTGTACTAAGAAAGCAGGATATCATGTCACAAAGTAATCATAGTATTTTGTTAGAATATCAGTAAGAAATTCCAAAGTTATAAAATGTTCCTTAACATTTTAAAATTCAGAAGTCATCTTAAGGAAAGCATAAATGGGAGACACCCCTACAGCCCATTGTCAGTTTGTTAGTTCAAATGCTGAGAAACTTGTAGAATTGTCTGTAGTCACATTGACTGTTTTAATCATTCAGATGAAGAGCCTGCTTCATCAACAACTGGGGCAAAATTCAAGCATAACTGGAGTAAAACAATTCTTGTATTTCTTGGATTTATAGATTTATTTCATTTTATTTTACTTTTCAGAATAAAATACCTAAGTCAAAATATGATTTCTTTTTTAATGTAGAGGAGAGCAAAATTAAAACACTTTCACAATTGTTTTAAGTTGAGAATTGAAAAAAAAATGGAAAGAATTGAAAAAAAGTTTTTTAGAGTCATAACTTGGTTCTCAATAGTTGTTATTATATGTTATTATATTATGTGCTGTTAGAAACAAATATATTTACCAACTTTCTAGTTATTAAAACTGAATGTATTTCAGATGTTTTTGAACCTTCTGATTAGTATTTGTAATGTTATGGTTTCTACAATGCCCAGTGCTGGGTCCTGCCCTTGGGTCACAACAACCCCAGGCAGTGCCACAGGCTGGGACAGAGTGGCTGGAAAGGACCTGGGGGTGCTGGTGACAGCAGCTGAACATGAGCCAGGGTGTGCCCAGGTGGCCAAGAAGGCCAATGGCATCCTGGCCTGTTCCAGCAATAGTGTGGCCAGCAGGAGCAGGGCAGGGATTGTCCCCCTGTACTCAGCACTGGTGAGGCTGCACCTCAAATCCTGTGTCCAGTTTTGGGCTCTTCACTACAAGACATTGAGGTGCTGGAATGAGTCCAGAGAAGGGAAACAGAGCTGGTGAAGGGTTTGGAGAACAAGTCCTGTGAAGAACAGCGGAGGACCTGAGGGTGTCTAGCCTTGAGAAAAGGAATCTCAGAGGGGACCTTCCCACTCTCTACAACTGCCTGACAGGTGGGTGTAGCCAGGTGAGGGTTAGTATCTTCTCCTAGGCAACAAGAGACAGGATGAGAGGTAACAGCCCCAAACTGTTCCAGAGGAGGTTCAGGTGGGATATCAGGAAGCATTTCTTCACATAAAGCATGGGAAAGAGATTGCCCAGGAAAGTGATAAAGTCATCATCCCTGGAATTGCTCAAGAAATGACTGGATGTGGCACTTTGTGCCATGGTCTTGTTGATACAGTGGTGATTGGTCGAAGATTGGATTCAATCTTGGACATCTTTTCACAGAATCACAGAATTAACTAGGTTGGAAAAGACTTTTGAGATCATCGAGTCCAACTTATGGCATAACATCACCTTGTCAACTAGACCATGGCACTAAGTGCCACATCCAGTCTTTTCTAAATAATTCTGTGGTTCAGTGATTATTTTTGATAACTTCACTTCTTTTAACAAATTATGAGTTTATTATGTGTCTGGGATTTTTTAAGTTACTTGTCAACTGTTTCAAGTATATGTAGAAATATTTCCATTCTTATAAGAATTAAGATTTTTTTTTTTTTAAATATCACACTAAAGTATTGACTAAAACAGGGTTGGATTATTACAGAACTATCATCAAGGCAAAATTATGTGCTATACTTGATGGATTATAAGAACTGGAGAAATGTGGAAACATGTTTCTGCAGTAGTACATGATTACAATATTTATTTCCATAAAAGCTCAAAAGTGAAGAAAAGTATTATTTATTTTGGTATGGAAAGAGTGTCTAGCAATACCACATGGTTTTAGCTGCTGTAGTGCTTGGTTGCCTGTATTAGCTGTATTGGGTATTCCATATCATATGGCATCACACTCGGGCAAAGAAGGAGAAGGGGAGGGGACATTTGGAGTGATGGTGCTTGTCTTCCCAAGTAGCCACTGCACATGATGGGCCCTGCTCTCCTGGGGATGACTTTACACCTGCCTGCCCATGGGAAGTGGTGACTTAATTCCTTGTTTTGCTTTGCTCATGTGTACACCTCTTCCTTTGCCTACGAAAGTGTCAAAATTCATGAGTAATTTCACTTTTACTCTTCAGATTCTCTTCCCATCCTGTGGGTGGTAGAGTGAGTGAGCAGCTGCCTGGGGCTTAGTTGCCATCTGGGGTTAAACCACCACAAAATCTCCTCTAAATGTATTAGGAGACAAAACCAATATACTGGTCAAATGGCTGTTAGCACTATTATATATTAAAATAATTTCCAGTTGTGTAACTGCTCAAACCACTTAAACACTTTTGCTTGATGTGTCTTCATTTTGTGTTCTAAACTGCTCTTTAGTTGTTTACATAATCAAGTATTGCACTATTTGCATCTGATCCTGCCTTTATACAATGTTTTAAAACTCATCCACACTATGGTATGAAACTAGCTTTAAAATAAATCAATCTGTAATATTTTCAACCCTATTCAGTTCAAATAAAAAATAAAATAAAAGTGAACCAAACAAAAATGATCCCATGTTATTTAAAATGTATGGCTTATCTAAACCTAACTTCCAAAGTCTATTTGATCTGTATTCATTTGGCATGAGGTCAGAATTATAAAAGGCAATTTTTTTTCTTGTCTCCTTTTCTCCTTTCCTTAATTAAAAGTTCTGAACTGTTCAGGGCATTGAGATGTGTTGGTCCCATCCCACTCACACTGTTCACGAGTAACTGTTTGGCAGTTTTGGTGGGTGGGTGTGTTTCTTTCAATCTTGAAAGCCTGGTAAACAATTATCTACATGTTGCCTAACAAAGATCTCAACTGGACTTGTTAAGAGTTAGAAGACACATCTGTACCTTGATTTGGGAGAAGACACACAGTGTCTGGTGCCCAGCCATACACGCTCTTATTAAGGTACTTGGGCAGAAGAACTCAGTTGAAAAAACCAGACATTCCTTCCTCTTGTACCCTCCTTAACAAAGCTGAACAGTATCATGAAAAGAAAGAGTGCTAATATCTCAAATGCTCCATCAGCTTTGTATAAAGATACAAAGCATTTAGCTTCCATCACGGAAGCATATTAATGAGCTGAGAAGATGCTGACTGTATAATGGCTGCTCGACCCATTGCTCAGTTATTGCTGGTTCTGAAGTGCAACAGTACCAGCTGTTTAACAAGAAGTAAACAGTTTTTTGGACACTTCTTTGGGGATTTGAAAATGTAAAAAAACCCCTTACCTTATATATGTTTACGTCTTTTAATTATGGCTGAATCTTAAGCAGAAGTTGTGAATAGTTCTGTTTTTCTTCAATAACTTGAGACTTCAGCATTAATTAAACTTTACAGCAACAGACAAGTTTCAAAGCTCATGTTGCTAACATATTAGCTAGATGGAAAAAACCTCCAAACAACTTTCAGTCTTCCATTGATTACTTTATCATATTTTTCTTCTTGAAATTACAAGAACAGCAGTTGTAATGATTTGGTTCTTCTTATGCTGTGTTCATTGTGGGAAAGAAAGACCTGTTTATGAACCTCTCTTGATCAGTCACAGTAGGAATAGGCTTTGACAGTTTTCAGGCTTTTCTGTAGCAAAATAATTATTAGAAGCAAAGCTCATAAATAAACAAAAATATGGTGGACAATATCTCTTATCAGTGTTGGTCTGTGTTAAGTTCCAAGGTGGAAGTGTTGGGACATATCCTTATATCCTTCTCTTCAAAATGACAAGGACCTAGCTTATAGAAAATTTTTGGTGGTTTTTTTGTTTGTTGTTGTTGTTGTTAGTTTGGTTTGGTTTTTTGTTTGTTCGGGTTTTTTTTAATGTGGGAGAAGAAGTCAAAACTTCAGCTGCCAAATACAAAGTGGAGAAGATTGAGAAGTCCAGCCACTGAGAGAGTTGCATCAGATCCATAGGTCCTGTAGAAATGCAGTCATAAGTATTGCCTTGATTTCAGATACAGTTGTCTTTCAAGCAGTATCATGTGTAAGAAAACTCAGTGTACTACTTGCACTTCTGGTTTTGTTTGAAGTGTACTATGGTTTAACTGGCTGCTAGTAAGTTCTGTGGCATGTGGAACATGCCAGATGTAGTGTAAACTTGGAAAATAAATATCCCAACTCTGTAACTTAGTGTGATGAAGGTCCATTTCATTACTCAGTAGGACATCTGAGGCATAAGACACCTCTTGAACATAGCTGAGGTCTGCAGAGTTGGCATAAAAAACCGAGCAGATCAAAAATTGTTGAAATATGTTACAGTGCAAGACCTTGTTAATTTAGGCCAACTGTTCTCTGAGAGGTGCTGGCCTGAGTAGCTCTTACTGTAAAGAAAATTGCTAGTATAGAAGTGCTCTTCTGTGACTAAGCCCAGAAATCTTAAAGTAATACAGTGAAAGGACTTTTGCTGCTCTGTCTCTGACCTTTCCATTCCTCCTTCAAATGATGCAGGTAAACTTTGGCAAGCACTGTAGTTATGCCCTTAAGCAGTGCTAGACAGAAGGACTGTTACAGATCAGATAAAACCAATTCTTCAGAAAATATTAAACCATGTGGCAACAATAAGCCTGATGAATGACTTCACATTGAGCCACACAACATTCTGGATTTCCAAAACTCCTCAGGATGATATGCATTTATGCCGCTAAATATAAAATGAGCACGTGTGCATAGGCACACGTGTATAAGAAAAGAGAATTGCTGAAAGCTTGTAAGAGAACGATGAGCCTCAATCATTTCATCATTAGAACTCAACAGGTCCAAGACCCCTCTAAATCCTTCAGTAAAAATTTATTTTTTATGAACTTTGTCTTTCAGTGCCCAAAATACCAAGTGCTCTTAAACTGACTACTAGCAGCATCTGGGTTTTTTTCCACCTTTTACTGTTTGCTATGCACAAAATGAGACTGAGGTTTTATCTTCTGAGGAGCTTGATGTGACTCTTTTGACATTTTCCCTATTATACGTGTAACTTTTCTAGAAGTCCCTTTAGTGAACACTGGATGTGCCTGTGTGGATCCTGGAAAACAGCATGTGAAGTATTTTATGATGCAGCAGAGTTTACCTCTTTTTGGTGAGTCTTGTCAAACACAGAATTACAGCTTAAGGAAAACAGCAATCATATTTACTCATGTGAAGATAAAAGTACAGAGCATTATGAAAAGCTGCCTGTGTGTTTGAACTGTTTGAGGACATGAGCTTACAGTAAAAACTGCCACTTGATGATCTCTTGTGTAGTCTCCCTCTGGCACAGATCAGTATGTGCATTTCTAGCCCAAAAAGTAACCAGCCTTGCAGGGCAGCAACACAGCACCTGGCTGTCCCCTTGCTTCTCGGAGGGCATCTTCTCTGGGGCAATCTCACAGGCCATGATGTAGAATGAGCTCATTCTGCAGGAGCTTCCACAGCTCCCCTGGGTGCCAGTGCTTTTGGCTTATGAAGCTTGAGTCACCTATCCCTCTATGTGAGGAAGAAGCACTGTCCAAGGATACATTATTAATTCTGAGTTAAGGTGACATTCTGTACAGCTTTTTGGTGGCAGTGTCTACTCCACATAACCTTCTTCATATGAGAGGGCCATTAATCCATTTGGTGAACTTTATTTTTCCCTTTGATTCAGCCATTTGTGTCAACCACAGCCCCATCCTTCAGCATCCAATTATTTATAAATGTCTTTCTCACCCGTGTTGTCAGCTGTAATAGAACAAAATGCATTAGAGACATGCTGTTCCTTTGTATTATCTCTGACTCTTTGAATAGCAAGGTTCTCTGGAGAACAGTTTTTTAAAATCCCTATGTATCTCTACCCTGTATATCTCTGACTTGGCTATCCAACACCAAATATTTCACATCTTGGAATAGGTTTATGCTAAGAAACCCCTCATGGTCCTACTTCAGAAATGGTGCTACTTCAGAAACTGTCTCAATATTAAACTCTTCTTTGAAAACGCATATCTAATTTTGAAGTAGATTTACAATTCGTTGACCTTTTGCCCTGGATTCAGATTGCATCTGAAGAGGCAGCTTTTGTTCCAAAAGGATGGGAAAAACAGACTAACGCAGTTGGTTTCATAGCATGGAAGAATGGAGCAGGAATTGCAAAGATCTGGGCCACCTGGACTCCAGCACACAGAATTCACAGACAATGCAGCCAAGGGTGAACAAGATAGATATAATTAAACTGCATTTAAATAAGAATTCCAAAGGAACAATGGATAGTTGAGAGACTCTGCATCAGTAGGGCCAGTAACATCCACTGATGAAACGGGCAGAATGGAGTTACAAAGCAATATAGGTATTAAAAATCAAGCTATTCAACATCTGTTGGCAAGCCTAGGAGAAATTGCTCACAGCCAGTTTGCATATAGGGCTGCAGCCTGTCAGATTTAATTACAATTCATTTGTTTATATTTGGAGGAGTGAGGTCTGATTCCTGTCTTGTTATATGCATGTTTTCATCAAATAGTGATATAGTGACAGGTGGAATACCATCAGTGCTGTAAAAGAAAAAAAAAAATCAGTGTAATTGAATGTGGAATTGGACATGAAGTCTCTAGTGTTAGCTTGGGAGCTGCTTCCAGCAGTCAATTTTCCCTTTTATCTTAGATTAGCTGTTCTGCCAAAAGGACAGTGGGAGAGGCTTTCCTCTTCCCCCGTTGCTGATTTGGAAGGCTGTCTGAGGGCACTGTGGACTTGAACATTGTCAGTGGTCATTGTTCTGCAGTTATCATGTCCATTATGAAATGCAATTTATCAAACCATTGTGCTAGCCAGAAAACCAAGAAACCTCTTTTAGAAAAGGAGAGAGAAAATAAGGCTTTAGCTTTTTGGGTGTGCTCTTTTCCAAAGTTAATCAACTTTCTTCTGAGACCCCAGAATGGGTGTTAATGTGATGACTCAGGTGTTTTCTGCAGAGACACTCAAGCTCAAGTCTCTGTTTTGAAAGAGTCTTAAAAAGGTTCTCTCCTGCAAGTGAGTACTCTTCTTCCTGGACTATTGGCTATTGTGGGTTTCTCTTTCTCTTGCTTTTAAGATTGCTTCCCTGAAATCCACACATTCCAAAGAGTCCTGCCTGATGAATCACTATTTCCTCCTTGTCACAAAGACAAATCTTTCTTAAACAGCTGTTTAATTATATTGTGAAAAAAACACAAGATTTCAGAAAGGGTGGTTATATTACATTTCAGAATAAATCTATTCATATGTATTAAATGTTTAGGGCTGTCTTAATCTTCTAAGCCGTGTTGTGGCTCGTGGAAGAAGTCAGTAACTGCCATGTCAAGCACCTTGCCATGGCCTTGTTTCAGGCTGCTTCATTTTACCTCAAATTGCAATGTGAAGGAGACTAGGATATCATGACAAAAAAGTTAAGATTTCTTGCATTCTCATGGTCATGGTGTACTGGCCTGCAGCTGCTGGACAGCGCTCCTTCCCCTTGGAGCTCTGGATGGCAGTGTACTGTTGGAAACCAGGGAAATCTTTGGCTGCCTTTGTTCTAAAGACATCAAAAAGGTCAGCTGGAGTACTATGATAGTGTGGTGGATGGTTAGAGAAGAAATGGATGAAGTGAAGATCTGAGATGGGCTAAGCAGGTGAGACATCATTGTTCAAGTAGGAAAGAAGTGATCAGTCAAGCCTAAGCTGAGGTGGTTGTGGATGGATCCTGTGTTATGGCCTGAAGGAGGTCAGGGCAGAGACATCCCAAAGGGAATGGGGCTTAAGGGGCATGTGGGTAGAGAGGTGTTCTGGGGGGAAATGAAAGTCTTTTCTTGGTGGCACAGGATGTCTTTGACACTTGGGAGTCTTGAGGAGATGTGTTGTCCTAATCTAGAGATTTCTGTCCAAATCTTAGAGCTGCACAACAAAAATGTGTCTTACCTCTCAGTGCTGCTGCAACAGGAATTACCTAGATGATGTTCTGTGTACAAAACCGTAGCAATGTATCCACTGCTGCCTAAAGTCACTTGATAGTCTGTGCTTGTCTCCCTTTTATTAATGAGCCCATCACAATAGCAGAGGACTNTTTAATGTTTGTCTAGACAACTGAAGATCACTAACCATCTGTTTTCTGAAGAAAGCTTTGACAAAAGAGAGGCAAAGGTGTTCTCCCCAAAACCAAAATTACAACAACAAAATAACACCAAAGCAAAATGAGTGAACGCCAAGAATCAAATTTTTTTCTATATGGTAATACTGCTGGTATAACTGGTTTTGGTATAACTTCTGTGATAACTTGTTAAATGGCAACATGCAGTCCTGTATTGCCATCCCAACTAGGAGAGAGTTCACACA
>VZTT01043521.1:66280-106745 GCA_013400855.1 Buphagus erythrorhynchus | reverse complement strand
CTTAAAATTGACATGCAAGTGCTGAGCGTGCAATCCTGTGGTGCTACAGCTGTGATTTCATTAACTTTGAAATAAAACAAAAGCAAAAAGAGAATGGTGGGCACAAGCATCCTGTTGATAAGGTGGGAAGAGAGCCTGTCAGAGCACAAGTTCCTCTACCTTCTGGACACTTTGCCATCACTGATGGGATTTCAAACTCCAGAAGAGCAGCCTCCATGAGGTGCACTCCCAAAGACAAAGGTATTCTAANGCAAATTAATGGTTTCAATCTGAACTAGAACAATGCAGTAAGGGAAACTTAAATACACCTGACAAAAGTCTAATTTGTCAAGAAACAGATTTTGCACACAGTCATTACTAGTCAGACAAGTTCTTCTACAAATCCCTCTGGAATTTATTCCTAAGGTGTTTGAATATTGCAAGATACTAAGAGGTACCAGAAATTCCAGAAAGTATGGCCCATGAAGCTGTGGACACTGACAAACGAAATAAAGAGCTTTTACAGATACACAAAACACAGTATTTAGTATTAAGGTACTCAAAGGCAGCCTTCATTAGCACTGGCCTACCTGCAGACTGTGCACAATACATACACCAAGGACTTAAAACCTAAGCTTCCTGTTCTGAGTATAAACACCACACTGTTTTGAAGCTGCAGAAGAGCACTGCACTTCTTAGGAAAGCACTCAGAGAAAGGTCCTCACTTCCGAGTGTGTAATGCTAAAATGAATGTGTGGGCAGTAGGCAGTCTGACCACACACACATGCATGATTAACAGAAAGATGAATGCACGATATGATGCTCAAAGGTTTGCCAAGATAGCACCACTTTCATTATAATGTGCTCGTGAAACAGCTACCTTTTGTCAAAGCAAAAATGGAAGCAATAACATCCTTATTTTTGCATTTACTATTCTTTTTCCTCCTTGCCCCTTTTCCTGCCCTGCAGTTAAGGACGTCATATAGAAGTAGGGCTGGTATCACAATGCCTACAAGTTTTTAAATTGATTCCAAAAGTATTATTCTTGGATTCCTCTGGAGATTTCCCAAATAAAATAATTTTCTGAGTTTCAGGAACAAATAAGGAGTACAAGGACATTTTTATTTCCAGAAAATGTTTAGAAACATTTTCTTGTCTTATAGTTTGAAAACTGTAAGACATAGCAGTATTATAGAGACTAAAAAGAAAAGTCCTTGTTTTACAGTTTTTTTTACTAGTTCAATTATTTTCCAAAGCCTGTAAAGGACTAAATGCTGTGATCATATTCTGTATCACCAGATTTATTTAAACTTCCTCTCCCAGTTCTCCAGCAGAAAAAAAAAAGGCTATTTTTAAAGCAAACCTCCCTTTCTTTCTACCCTACCCCCAAAGTTAAGAAGTCTGCTTCCTATGGCTAAATCATTCAGCATATGCAGAATTCATCTTTTTTTCTCTCCTTACTTTTCAATGGAAGAGATAAAAATATATCGCCAAGAAGGGCAAATCTAAAGGAAGAACTGTCTCTGCTACTATTTCAAGTGGAATTACTGTATTTGTTTGACTTTACAGATACCCTCCTACATTCCTGCTTAGCAAATGCAGAAGACCTCCTCAAGATGCCTTCTGTAACACTAAAAACCATTTTGCCTTCTGTAACACTAAAGACAAGATTACACAAACACTAGCTTTCACATTTATTAAGGGAAGGCAGATGATTTCCAGAAGTTATGGGCCATGGAATACTTTATCACTTTCCTGTCCTTTTATCTCTGAGATTCTATCTCATTTCTCTCTCTTAAAAGGAGAAAAAGAAAGCAAGAGGGAAATCAAGCGCTTCTTTGCATGAAGAGAAGCCAGGCAATTTTACACCCCTCTCAAAACACCCTACTTTTGTTGCCTGAAGGTTTTTAAGTCAGAGAGGCTTGCCTAAGCATGCTGCAATAAAAGCTGCTATAGCCAGCTGTCTTAGTGTCTAAAGGGGGTTGTTCCTAGCAATCCTGTCAATTAACCCTGAGGCTAACCAACACTAAGGAAAACAAAATATTAAGATAAAAAGATTCTTTAGGTTGTTTCCTTATTGCTCTAAGTAGGAAGTCTCAGAGGGCAGTTCAAACTGGTTGCTTGAGTATTCAGACAATGATCACTCCCAGATGGCCTTGACAGGATGAGCTGACTCTTAGGGAACCATTAGGTAGGACCTACTGGAAATGAAGGCACAGCTTTCTGCTATAAAGTGAACTCGTTTTACTTGTCATTAAAATCATTAATATTGACATCTCTTTTTAATTTATGTTTCAGAGCTCACACTTCATCCCTTAAGTTGATCATCTGTTCAGATGTTCTCAGTTTTAGTCATACAAATAGTCTTCTGGACTATCTTTTCCCTCATTTGGGGGCTGCACTTTATTTCATAAAAAACCCCAAGTCATCTGTTTCCTTCTTATGACTCTGGGGAGAGCATTTTATTTTTACAATTCAGACAACCACCAAGTGCTGCCGAGGTAGGAGGCAATTATTCCTGTCCCTAAAGACTGCAGAATGCTAAGTAAAACAAAGAAGATAATCTTCCAACAGCAAGTTGCTGCCTGAGTCAGGACTTGTAAGATACTCAGTCAACCCTAGGCAATCTTGTATACTGTTTTTCACCAGCAGATTATTCTTCTTCCTCCCCCACCCTTCAAACCCCTGAAGACAGATTTCATAAGTTGCAATCCACCAGAGGCAACAGATTTCTTGACCCCAGATACACCATACTGTCTGAAGGCTATGCTTTGAGAAGTTATTTTTATTTACCCATTTAACCTAGAGTAGCAAAGAAAATACAGAACAAAAGCCTGACAAGAAACTAAACTACTTAGTGTATAACTTTAATTATTATGGCTATCATTTAAATGCACAGTACATTTAAATCTAATAGCTATAATATTTATTTTTAAAAGTGACCTTAAAATATTTTTGACCTGAGAATTTCAAAGTTCCAGGTTCTACATTTCTCTTCACCATTCACAAGGAGTTTAAGGAGCATCGTTTTAAACAGCATTCAAAGGCCCATTGTAAAATAACCAAAGGAAACTAAAATTAATTTTGAACTCAAATTTCACTGCAAGTTATCAACTAGAAATAATTATTTTCTTTTTGGTTTATTATTAAGAATTTGGGAATTCACAGAAACTGAAAGATTGAAGGGATTACTGGAAGTCATCCAGTCTAACCTTCCTGCTTAAGCAAGTAACAGAGTAATAGCAAAGTCCAGGACTGAACAGAAACTAAAACTTTGACTGTAAAATCAGCAGCAGCAAAACAATCCCTAGCATTCTAGAAACAAGTTTTCATTTATTTCATTAAATCATCATAATAAATACCAATACCTCAGCATTTATGTATTTGATTTCCAGCAATATAATTTGCTTTCTGAGTATATTTTGGTACAGAGGGAATTACAAATAGGGGTGGCAAAATATGCCAAGCACATGATTTTATTTAAAAGCATATCACTTAAATGAGTAACAGTTCTTAAAGTACTAACAGTTTAGTCTTTGCCAAAATTAGCAACTATCACACTTTATCAATAAACATAGCAAAGTACTTATTTAGAAATTGTTCAACCCTACCCTCAGAGGCAAAACAGGGTNAATCACAAAGCAAAAATCACAGATCCCCTAATTTCACTAAATTTCAGCAGATTTGTAAGCACTGGAGTTCCAAATAAATCTTAAATAATTTAAAGTTATAATCTTAACTTAGTATAAATTAATCTCAAATTTATAATCAATGCAGTCTTCATCTACTAGTTATGAAAATCAGCATTTGTCATTGGGTGAGGGGGATGGTGAAGGGACTGTGCTGCTGCCAGGAGAGAGGGGGAAAAACATTGTATTTACTTATTGTCATACATTTTTAAAAAACATGTACTCACCTAATATACGTCTAGCATTTAAAATCATGCCTACTAGTAACAGCAAGATATTAAACCTCTCTAAAGATATTAATACATCCTACCCACACAAGAGATCAGATTACAGGTTACACACTACTGGTTACTACTAATTTCTGTCTCAGAAGATAACTGTATGGGTTTTTTAATGGCTAACATCATTATAATCAAGCTTTCCTTCTAGCATCGCCTTTCCCCACACTTTCTTACAGTCCAGTTTAGAGACTTCCCCAGCCCAAATTTTATGCTTGGATAGTACAGAATTTGTTTTCCTTTAGGAAGTGAGATCAATTCTTAATAAAAGAACTCCCTTACAGTGTTTGCTCACCATTAGTCAGCACTTCCCTATGACCCATCCCTTTCCTCCACTCCCTTTCAGTTCCAAAAGCTGCCATTATTGGCTTCCAGCTTTTTTGGATGTTTGCCTGCAAATTCAAAAAGCATTTTAGAAATCCCCTGGAGGGTGAATCAGCAGCTTTTTTTCCATGAGCATTGTCACTTTGATCTCTTGGACAAACTGAGTTTCTTTAATCTCTTCTGTAAGATAGACTTCCTATAGCTAGAAGTCTTATCACCATCCTACAGGACCACGTTTGCCCATCAACTAGGCAGCCAAAATTGTTTTGAAACTTTCAATTCAAACAAAATTCTAATTGCAAGCTCTGGAGGTTGTCTAGGTTTTGTCTATTTGCTTGGGTTAAGCTCATTTAGTAGTTAGCATATACAATTCCAAAGACAAAACATATTTGCTCCATAACCCATGTTTGGAAAATAGAATGCTCCTGATGTCAGAAGAGCCAATGTGCACTATCACATATCAGTAATTTCAACAGCTGAGTAATAAGACACAGCTTTCCTGAAATTTAAGCAGTAGATTAGAGAACACAGTTAATGGAACCATATTGATCCCAGTTCTATGCCAAGCTCTCAGGAAGCAAGCCTGTATAAAGGTCACCTGATACACATCTGCTGGGGCAAGGCACCTAAACTGCACATGAACAATTACAACACTCAGTGACTCACTGTCACTGCAAACTTCAGAATATATCCACTCTTGCCCTTTAAGCACAGTACTCTAAACTGTAATCTTCAGATCAGAGGATGTAAACCGTACCTGAAGGCAAAAGATGAACAATATATCAAAGAGACTGAAATTCCCACTATATTTTTTAATTCATAATACTTCATAGTCATCCACGCTTAGCTTGCTAAAACTGAACACCAAGCTAATATAATCCTTTTTGTCTGTCCTGTTCCAGTAATCTTTGATATTCCCATAAAATGTCTGAACTGTATTTATCAATGTGAATTGATTGCTTCTAGTCACCATGTAAAGAAAGCTTACTGTAACAGGTGTCTTTTTCTTTCCACATCATTTTTACATTCAGAATTACGGAAGAAGCAAACAAACCACTCTGCTCTTCATTTCCAAGTTTCTTAGTTTTGAACTAAGATGCTTTGGAATAAACCAAAAAGTAAACATTTACTTGGCTAATATTTTCTAAGCTGTGGTTTAACACTTTATAGTTCCAGGTACTTACACAACAACTTCCTTCCAGAATTTATCAAAGCTCAGTAGCAAACATTCACTGTTTAGTGTTATCTTAAAATTTATTTTGCAATCACTTCATTATCACTACACAGGTCATAATTTCAAACTTTATCTCAAAACCTTTTAAAAGTAAACTGTACATTAAAAAGAAATAAATCTATTCCTAGATACTGTGATTGTAGTTGTATAAACTGGAACATTAAACATTTTGGTCACTCTTCTCTGATATCTTGTTATCATTTAAATATATTTTCAGAAATCTATTCCTTACGAAAATTGTTACAAAATTGTTCAAATGAGAACGGAAAAGGACTGTTACATGTATGACAATTTGACATGCTTCTTTACAAGAAATCTACTTACGTTTTCATGTATATCAAGAACAACAGAATTTAAGAGTACACCAAGAGCAAAGAGTACACTGGAGAAGACATATGAAAGAAAGTCAACCAGGCCCTAGAGTTGGCTGGCTGTATTTCAGAGTCTTATTTCTTTGTGCTGCATTTCTCCTCATCTCTGACTTGACTACTCATATATACTGAGCTTGTCAGGATTGTAATCTTACTTAAGCAACTTGCAGTAGCCCTGTAATCTTGCAGTCTATCTGGTAACTCTCCTATTCTACTACAGGGAACAGCTGCTTGGACAGCAAGCATCACCCAAGCAGCCAAATACCACCTTGTGTGCTAGAGCATGCACCGAGCTGGCTGGAAGCTGCTGCTGCCAACACTGCTCCCACAGGCGGAGGAGCAGGGCCTGGGGCACCCTTGTCCTGCTCACAGAGCAGCCAAACTGCTCTATGCTGATTCCGTCGATGCAGTCACTGGGAGATTTGTCCCTTAAATACGGTAACTGCAGTGAGACCAGATCAGTGTCAGTATACGCAAGACAAATTAAATCTGCTGATAGACTCATGCTGCTACAATACACTTAGAAAATCATCTGTGATGATGGATTTCAAACAAATCAATTTCCTGAATACCTTCATCAGACGCTAAGTTATCTAGCGCTTTATCTGAAAATCACTGTATATGTTAGAGTAAAAATCTCCCCCAGGTGAAAGCTGCTGAAGAGCACTTTGCACTAAATTAAAAATTAATTTGCATTCTATCCAGAACTGTGTAAGGATGTAATAAACTGTTTAATTACTGAATACCTGTAGTTGAGATAATGACACTCAAGTAATCTCTGTACTTTCATAAAATTGAAGGGGACTACACTTCAAAACAGCAGATGTTAAAACATAGTTTACCTGACTTCGTAACTGCTATCTATTTATTTATTTACAGTCATGTAAAGAAAATCACTGTGAACCACTTCAGCACAGTACTGGGAGTGATTAATTAGGGAGTGGCAAAGGAAAGGATGAAACATCAAAAGAAAGTGAATACCGTAAGTGTAAAAGAAGAAATGTCTTGCAAAGGGATCTGGCAATCTTGTAATATCAACTTCTCCCAAGGAGCCAAGCTGCATGAAGAGATGCTGAAGTAGCCAAGGAAGGAGGTCAAAATCTGCAAATTTACAAGCCACAGGAAGAATTCTTGCCGAGAATGAATGAACTGTTGAATCCACTGGACAGAAATATACAGGTCTAGGAGATTAAACTGGGAGGCAGACTCTCACCAGAGTGGAATGAAGTACTGAATAAAAACATTATGAACCCTCTCCTACTCTCAGGCAGAGGAAGAACACAGAGCACTTCAGCTCAGGTGGGAGAATGAACCCAGTTTGTTGACCTGAAAACTACCACAGATAAGCAACACAACTTATCAGAATACCAACAGTAACAGAAGGACATAGGCATTTGTGTATCAGCGGCAGAAGAAGAGTGAAAAAAGATAATGGAGAAGAGAAGCTAAAAGCTGATATAAAATTTTCCCAATGTAAAGAACAGGTTTGATTTTCAATCTGTACAAGCCAAAACAAAACTTTACATACTTGCAAAGCAAAACTACAGTTCTTTCTCTAAGAACTTCATTCACTGTAAGCATCAATTGAGAAACTGAAAAAAAATCATCAAAAGCTGCAAAGCAGTAAGTTTTACAGTAAAAAATATATGCCAGCTGCATACAAGACATGATCACTTCCAATGCTAGAATTATTTTTTTAGCATTGTGCAATCCTTTTTTTGAAAGTCTTGACCTCCAAGTAAAGTTCCCTCACTCTCACATTGCAAATTATTAGATGAAATGCTTTTACTTCACCGTAAGTGCTAACAACCAAAATTTTCCCTTAGTTTTGAACTGAAGGGTTTTCTAAATGTGCAACAAATATCCCAGTATCGTATAGAAATGTGCACATACTTTATATAAGGTGGTAACACTGTTCTCAGCACAGAGAATGCCAGTACTGACTTAGCAGTTTTGTGCACAAAGCTGCCCATTTGCTCCTTGCTTTCCTTGTTTTTGCTTTGCTGATCAAAGGAGTTGCCAAGTTTTTTCTTTACCATTACAAGACAGGAAAAATGGCTCTCCTTGGAGAGGCCCCTTGTGAAGGTCAAAAAGGTTAGCTCCACAAGCCCTAGAGTCTGCTCTGATGCTGGAGTGATTGGCTGGCTTCCCTGCAGTTACCCTGCATTTCCCCTCCTTCACAATAGTGCACTGGTTATGGAAACTAAATATGAAAGAACTTGGTGGGGGAGGAAAGAATTTCTATGGAGACACATTCTAAAACATTCAGAAGTTCTACTTGTTTGAGCAGCCTGGAAACCTAGCATTCTAAAATATTTGATTTCTTTCTGGAAAACTCAAAAATTTCAGCCTGCAAGCTTCCCTATTTTGAAAGGAAAACCCACAAAACCATTTTTTGGCATACAAATACATAGATACTAGTCTGCCTTGCTCTGGAAAAAGCTTAAGATGTTTACTTGCCCCATCTCTGAACAAGTGGAACCCACATGTCCCACCATCTTAATGAAGACTAAAATGAAACCAACTAATCAGGATTTAGATTTGTAGCACTTTCCAGCTCCAGAGCAGTATCACACCAAAGACACTTTTTTTCTCTTATGCCCTAAAGTTAAGTAATGAAGACATCTTGAGATACCCAGCAAAACAATCAGTATTGGTATACATAAGGGAAAGTAGTATAAATTTTGTCTGCTGAAGAATGAACTTTCTGAGGCTTCATGTACTGGGGACACTATTTCATACCTCTTTACAAATAAAATTTGATTCTCAGCATTGCTCAAAAACCTTTCTTACCACCCTGAAAGTCAAGCCAGGCTCTTTCATCTCTATATAACTGTAGGTGTCAAATTCTGTCTCCAGTGCCATCACCCCCATATGTTTGGACAGATGAAGCCAATTAAAATTCAGCCAGTGTGTTTGATGCTGAACCTACCTCTGCAGCTGTTCTGAGTTCATTATGTTACCAGGAGTCAAAAGTACTTCCAGAATAGTCAAGATGTGCAGCCTCACTAACTAGGTATTTCAAGCTGTTTAAGTACTCCCAAGACTTAACAATACCTAGCAAGAGAGAGGCTCATACTACAGCTTTATCTTCCTAGATGGAATGAAGAGATGCCTCTTCTTAACCAGTTGCCTCTGTCCACAAAACATTAAGGAAAACAAGCCCTCTCTATTGGGGCATAGCAACAAAATACTGAGAAGCCAGAATCCTAAGCTGAAAACAATAAAATATATAATTAAAGAAGGAATATTATAGTTCATATAAAAGCATAGAAGTGTAAGTGGGATTTTGACCCAGTTACTTGGATTCGTTCACCTGTAAAAAGATGTAAAGAAAATAGAGGTGCCCCACGGGGCCTCCAGAACTACTTCAACAAGTTTAGACGTAGATGCAAGGAGAAATCCATACAATAGCCATATTGTAATAAAAAGCAAAAAGTATATGTGGGAAAGAGCTGCATCTGATTATCATTATTTGCTGGATAAACTTTTAAAGAGGTACAAAAACACAATACCAAACTCCTTTTCTCCTCTTTTGCAGGAGAGCTTTTATCATCAACACTTGCCAGTTTTTTGTTAGCTGGTATAATAAGGCATAGCACTTCTGACAAAAAGCTTTATCAAACTTCTCAAGCCTCTTTAGGGGTAGGCCACAAAGGTCAGTACACCTAACACCTACCAAACCCAAGCCTTCCTCTACTCTCATACAAATGCTGGGTACACAATGTGCTGGCCAGCAGAAAGCACAGACACCACATCACCTGAGACATTTGCAACACCAACACATCGCTTAACTTTCGAACTTGCCATGACAATAAAACCCCAGAGGAGAAAAAACTGGGTCAAAAGTCAATAACACGTGCCGTTTTGCTGCCAGGCACATCTTTGACTCCCTCAGTATAGAATAGAAATTCTTAACCTTCTGGCTGATGTTGCTATGCAGACAAGAATCCTCCCATGGTATATGTTGTGATAACATTAAGGCATCTCACCTGCTTTTGTTCCTCAGGAAATACAAGGAAAAACCCTTTCTTATGCCACCACCTAACCAAACCACACTAGTGGGCTCTGCTAATGTCATCACATTTTCTGACAAGTATTTACTTCATGATTATATTAACCCGTTTCTATCTACAGAATTAAATTTATTATCTGAAAAATGTGGAGCAACATCAGCTTACTACAGCTCCTGTGTTCTTACAGTCCCCACAGTTAAGGGGAAAGAAAAAGCTTTGGTCCAAAATATCTAAAACATCCAAAAGTTAAAAAACCAACAGTAGACACTAATAAATGAACAAAAAACCTCTCTGTAAGCAGCAGTAAGACCATGATACCACTCAAATCTCTAACATGGGAAAAGGCTAAAGTTTAGGACAATGGTTTTGTAAGTCTTTATGTTAAAGGTTCAGATTGCTGCAATGTTTTAATAATAACACAACTGGGCCAAGGAAAAGATGCACTGTAACCAGCCTCTTTCTGCTGTATGTAATACAGGAAGGACGTCCAAGACTGTTTTGGAAAGCAACCCCCTTCAAAAACACACTTTACGAAAATGCTGAGTAATTCTCTCATACAAGACTTAAGCAATACAAGAATCTTTGGAGTGGTTGTAGGACCAAGTGTCCTACATCAATCCTGCAACTGTACAGAAGAAATATGTTCAGATCTGTTGCCTTTTTTTAGCAAGTTACAGAAAAATTACTAAAACCAGCCTGAACACTTATCTTTCTTAAAATTTGAATTGAAAAGAGCTTCATGTATGGCAAAAAGCTTAAATGTTTCATTTGCACTTCAGTTTCACTTCATTTTATGACTTACGATGTAACCAAGAGGCCAATAACCTTGGAATTTCCAAATTACCAAAAAAACCCCATAAATGGACATAAAACATAAAAGGAAAAGAATATAGACAAAAATTAGTATGAAGACCAAAATAATTCAGTTTTATGTTTTCCACTTGAGTAATATGGATGTCTCAACTCATCAATATGACACATGACCTCCAAAGTTAGGCTTTTACCTTAAACTGTGACAGTCCTTATTTTTTGATTTAAGCCTATGAACACCAGTAAACCTAACACTACGTTGTTAAAAGTGCACAGTATTTCTTGGAAATGTAAATTATGACATAACATATAACAGCAACTTCCAAGATTTTTATACCAGAGCAACTGAATCAAAGCAATCTTTACTACAATTTAATTGTTCACACCAGAAAACCTCATACACACCCACAGAGGTAAATCTGATCTACTAAAAAGTGAAAACCCCTTTGTTCCTGATATTTTAAATACAAAGTTATAAGAGAACGCAGAGGTTTTCCAGTAGGAAAGGGGAGCAGGACAAAGAACACACCAAACTTACACATGGCAAAATATTTGTTACAAGGTAGCTTAGACCAGTGATCTCCAAACTTCTCTACCACAAACCTTATTAGTAAAACAATTTTGAGTATGCACCAGCAATATATGCACATTAATAAATAATATACATGATGTACATTATAAAACATATATAAATACAGGAAGAATAAAAGGATGTGCTAAAGATGAACTAAGCACTATTTTACTTCTTAATGGTCCAAAATACATTTTCCTCACCCCACTGGACTGTCTTTCACAGCACTTGGGTTATACAGACCCCATGCTCGAGACCACCAGCTTATACTGTTGGAAAGATGAATGTCATCCTTCTGAAATGCACTCAATTTCAGAACTCGGTCTTTTAAATGTAAGCTGAGTAACTACTGGAAAGGCTGATGAGAGCTATACTTTAAATTAAGGATAAAATTATACATGCTTTGATTGTAACATACTTTTATTTTTAACAGGGATCACATTTGTTACATTCTACCAAAAGCTGTTGAGACTTCCAGAAGCATAGGGAGGAGACAAGACAAAGCTGGCAGCATTTAACAGTGCAAAATACTATTTCATAGGTGGTTGCATAGCTTCAGCTTTCCAACTGAGGAATCCATTTAGGCACAATACAAATGTTACCTGAAATTAGAAGTCTACACTGAAAGCTACAGGAATTTCTGTTGCCTGTTTTCATAAATGCAAAGAGAAATCTGATCGGAGGAGGTTCATGCTCTAAGGAGATTCAGTCTGAATTAATTCTCCACCAAATACCACAGGATTGCGAGAGGGAGTGAAAGAAGGAAAAAAGATTGTTCTAGTACAAGGCCAAGTCCAAATCCAGAAGGCAAAACAATATCATATGCAGCAATGAAACAAGGCCTTATGTAAAAGGCACCATACGCTACCTCCGTTTGCTGCTTGCTGCAGACAAGAACCCCTTCAGTTTGCCATGATTTTAACATCAATTCACGTCTAGAAGGTGACCAGATAGTGACTGACCACCTCCTGAAAATTATTACTTCAGAGGATGCTGTCTTTAGCTTGAAGGAGGATGTTCTATTAAGAAAACAGCTGTGATAATTTACAGAAATACTTATTTCTTCTAAATGCTATTACTTTTTGCTAGATCAAACAATTAGGTGGTGTATTCAAGCTATTGAGAAGAGGGACAGGTTCAGCAATACCCTTAGTGATTTCTGAGCCATTGGGCCACAAGGTTCCACTTCTATATATGGATAAAAAGAAAAAACAAATAAAAGTCATGTGCCTAGGAAAGTCAGGAAGACAGGCAACACTTTGAGAAAATCAGCCTTACATTGATCCAACACTCCTTAGGTAAATAGTATTAGCACCCCAAGATTGTAATCAGAAAGACCGAAATTCTTTTTGAGTACAGTTGCCTAAAAAACCCTGGTAAAGTGGCAGGGGAAATTATGGCCCACTTACTAAGCTTACATTTGTTATGTGAGAGTGCTATTTATAATGTCACATGTTGGAACTTGTTCCCAAGCTAGCTAAACCTACATGCTTAATTGACTCAATAGACAATGCTGTATTGTTAAGACTAATCTCTTCCTACAGGGTACAGTTTCCAAACCATGAAAGCTTTTATACATTTTAATTTTTTCAGCAGTTCTGAAATCAGAAAATTTCAAAATACACATGCACATACAGACACACACAGGATGATATTGACTACCACCAAAATTCACATATCCATATGCAAACTGAGTCATCAGAAAGTCCAAGTATTTTAAAGAACATAGGAGCAAGCAGGTTCTTAAAGTTGATATTTTAGACATCCAAGATGGAAGGGACTAAGGAAGAAAAAGCCTGGGAGCGTGTTCATGTCAGCATGGAGCAGCAGCTCTCACGTCACATTGGATTTTGACTAAGCCACCTTATAAAAGTATTTGTTTCAAGTTACTTCCCAAAAGTAATGTTTTGGGAACCTTTAGTTAGTTTAAAGTCTGATAAGTTCACAATTAAAAACCAATTTAAACAAAAATTACCCTGAATGCGGCAGACAGATTGGATTGCAGACTACCTTAGTTTTGCACAGTAAACAAATTTCATTAAGTAATTCAGTCATGAAAAGAAACTCAAGTTTTTTAAGTATTTGCATCCCAACTATCAAAATAACTGCTGAATTTTAGGAATTGACGTGATTCAACTACTAATTATTTGAAACAGTAAATTGGTTCAATCACTTTTATAACCATCTTCAGAAAGCTGAATTTTGATATCTTAGGATCCATCAAGTCATTTTGACTTTAAAATATTCCTTCTGACTCCACCCCAGCCTGAAACTGATGAAAAGAAACAACTTCAGGAACAACATTACTAAATCTCAAAATTTCTTGAGTAACTTTAAGAAAAAGTAACAAAGACAAAAAATAATTAAACTGTGCCTTCTCAAACTACTGCCAGATATAAGCAATTAGCAGAACTGAAGTCTTCATAACATCGCCAAGCAACTCTGACAAGAACACTTGAGTGCTTTAAGTCAGTTGTGACCGGCTGCTTTAAATGCCTAAAAACCACAATTACACACACCTAACAGTTACCAAAATACAGAGACTAAAAGTCAAGATAAACATTAAAAGGCATCAGCGTACAGATTTACTTACATTTTTCTGTACAGACGTGCTGTTTAATGAGTTTGCCTTTGAAATTTTCATAGTTACCATAATGAAGATTCGTATTTGAACTCTCTCTTTTTGTTGCTAGTATCTCAACAGGATAGCACTCAACAACCAAAACAATCATCCTCTTTAAACAACAATGCTTCACAGTAAAGACAGCCTCCAAAACGATATATTTACATACATGCAATGTTTCTCAAATAACATGACAGCAGGGATGACATGCTGAGCACTGCTGATAAAACCTGTTTTAGATAGTCTCCTACATCTCATGTTTCATTGACTCAAGCTGAAAACAGCCTTCTAAAACAGTGAAGGGTTAAATTAACAACCATCACGGCTTTCGTCTATAATGCATCTCTTAATCTTCCCATACCAAGAAGCCATCAGGTTTATACTATAGGAGGATAAAAGAGCTCTGCAAAAATAATGTATGACTCCTTCTAATCTGAAGGGGTTTTTAGGCTGAAGGGCATCTGGTCTCACTTGTTTCACTTTTTTCTAATCTTCATAAAATCACCATTATTCAACCGGACTGTAAAAATTAAAAGAAAAATATGTAGATAGAAAACTACTAAATTACCTTAAATATAAAAAATGGACTCCAAAATGCCAAATCATGTTGGAAAGACACTCTTTCAATCGCCACAGGGCCTAATGATATTTTGACAAGAGTGCAATTATGCTTCTGTTATAAGAACAGATCTTGTTTTCCACATCTTGCCAGGATAATACTGCTTTTAATTAATGCTTTTGTTGTGAAGTACTCCCTCAAGCAGTAATAACTTTTATAATAATTTCAGTATGTAGCTTGTATTTCCCCCACACCATTTACTCAAAATTTCTCATCATTTGGCCTCACGGATAATGCTCAGGCCCTTGCTTCCCAGAAGGCTTCAAAACATGGCTAACCACTGCCATGCTGAGCAAGACACTGTTAAAACATGTCTTCATACAATTGTTTTCCTCTGCTTCCCTCAGGAAGAAAGAAACATTACATACCTATCAGACTGGCATAACCACAAGAGAACCAAATTTCCTTATAAACATCAGTCCCAGTTTCACTTTCAGGAAGCAGCACACATGTCTTTCTTCCTTTCAAGTAGCTGATACATGCTTTTAGTGTACATTTTAAAAAGAGTTGCAACCATTGGCAAAGTGTCATAAGACACTGAACTTCAATTCCATTTACTGATCACTAAACCTGGGTAAAAAAATAAAAGTGCAGATTTTCTTCTTACAATCCCACTGTATAACCCACCTCTCAAATTTGTAAAGTTATGCTAAACAAAGTTCCAAATCAGAGTTTCAGCAAACAGGCCATTACTGAAGCCATGGAACTACAGACACACATTTAGCTGAAGCTTGAGATAAGTACAGTAATGGGTGGGAAATATTATGAAATCCCTGTCAAGAAAACTAAGCCTCAGATTTATTCCACTCACTGCCTCCTTCTACCACAAACAGCTGTGAAGTAACTATCTTGTTCTTGATTTAAATGTTACTAATTAATAAAACATGACTGTTTAACCCCCCAAGAAGGTGCAAAGCTTCAAAATAATTTCTATACGCCAATTAAAATTGGCTTTACAAGGTGTTTCGATAGATTATTGACTTGTAAAGTCAATAAACATACTGCAGGGACTCATTTTTATCTGTCACGTGTTCTCTGACCATTTTTAAGAAAAGAAATTAAAATATTAAATCTCACTTCCACTGAAATATTCAAACTTTGCGCCTTTTCTTTCCTTAATTAGTCTCTGTATTCTAGCAGGTTCAGTTCTCCAAAGTTTGAGGACAAAAATTACAAAAAGAATTACAATTATTTTCCATTACTTTTTTATTTCTCTAAAAAAATGAATCCAATATTCTGTCTGATCTCTCAAAAGCAAAATTAATTTCAAAATCCTGTCCCCATTTCAGGCACAAATAGTTTCTCCTGCATGGTCTTTACATGACTTAACTGGAAGTCAACATTTAAATAGACCATTATTTGTTAAGAATAAATGTACATATTGTCAACAGGAAAACTGATAGATTACATCATTTGGCCTTTACCAAGAAGGTCAAAGTAGGTGACAGATGTCTCTAGTGTTTCCAAATTCCCTGGTTGTAGCTGGAAAGTGCATCTATCTAGAAGGGCATCACTTGAATTTTTTAGCCAGGTTGGATTTGTGTGTTTAGTCTAAAATCTGATGAACTAGTAAAACCAACATTGTGATTGCGATTCACAAAAGCAACCAGTAAAAGAGTTCCAAGGCTTTCAGTGCAACAAAAACTGAAGTTATTTAGTACGAACTCTATTTAACAGATATAAAACTACTCACACACAGAAACAAAAAATGGAATTGTGATTATGTAACTATTTTTTAGACTGAAAACTACCACAATGTAGAGCTTCTGCAACCTTAACTGTCGATTTCTTTTACACTGCAGACATATTTGCCCAGAAAATAACTACTGGTGGACTTAATCAGAGGTCAAATCCAAACCAATAATAAACATAGACTTTCTTTATAAATGGCTGAATTGCCCTAATCAATAGAGAACTACTGGTTGCCTCTGAACAGCAGGCTATAAGCATCGATTTAAGAAATTATCCTTTTGACCCTTCCCCTTTTCTTTCAAAGGAAGCCTTACTGCATTACTCCATTCCCAACGTTTCTCATGTTAAAGCAAAACATAATCTTAGAACTAAAATGGACTCACCAAACAAAAGTAGATTGAATAAAGAGTTAAAATACTAGACTTCCGGTAATCAATCTTAATACCATTAATACCAAATCGTTTACTAAAGAAGGCAGTATCCAACCTCTGGAAACCTATAGATTAGTTTCAATTAACCCTACAAACAAAGAGCTTGTATTATGAAATAAAAATATTAAAAAAGGAAACCTAAGTAATTAATTTTTACTGTCTCTCTCCTGTAGTTACTGTGTGACATTACCATCAGTGACATATCTAGTGCTACTAGAAACAAAAGATAGCTTACAACCAAAGTGTAAAAAAAGTGCATAACTCAGAACTGAGATTTCTTTCTTTCTGATTTTGTCACACTGGCTAAGCTGTATAGTTACTGTATAGAGAGTATTAAAAACCACAGGAAATTACTTCAAATACAAGAATTTCCAGAATCAGAATTACCACCTTTTGATCTCAGGCATACCTGATAATTTCTACTTTGAGAGAAATTTCATGCTATACAAAGTACTTGACTGAATTTACACAAAATATTTACAGGTGCTGTGCTTTTTTGTTCCAAGGATGTGTCAGCCATTGATGTTCTGTACTGAGCACTGAGAATTTTAATGGCACTTATGTCTTAAAATATGATTTTGTGTTACAAGTCTGATTTCTGCTTAAAATCAAATTGTATGTATTTTGATCTATGTATCTGATTATATACATGTGGGAGAGTAAAAGGTTCACAGATGAGTTGATTACATCTTTCTGTAATGAAACATACACTGAAACTATTTGCTATATCCTCATACAGTATGACAGTTAATTAAAGCATTCAAAGTTTAGTTTTACACAGCACAGCAGTTAAATCAAGCTGGTCAACTGGAATAACAAATCATAAATCAAAAAGGAGCCATGTGTAGCAAGGAGCAAGGTCATTTTTTATTCTGATTTTTGAGATGAACTGCAACGGCAGTAACTATTTACATAAGGAACAAGAGATTTTAGAACAGGTTTGAACTTTAGAAAATTTATAAAATACTACTGTTTACTCACATCTTCAAATGTTTAGTAGAATATCTGAAGACAATGGTACATGCCTGAATTCTTTGTTAGTATCAATTCTTCCAAGAATAAACCATGACAAATTCCTTTAGTAGCAGACCTGTACCTACATGTTCTTGTTTTCTTGTTTCCCTACATCAATTCCTGTTGGTTTGACACTGACTATTCTTCACCATCCTGTTTAACTTACAGCAAACAAAACAACTACGTGTATTTTCTGAGAAAAAAAACCCACAGCAAAATCCCAAACCCATGCCTACTCTCAGGCTTCCATATCAAGCCTAACTTTACTATGGGACATAAAGCAGTAGCATGCTAATTTTGTATTAAAAAGCATAACAGATTGTACTATATAAGCATGCAATTGTGATTTCAAACTGTCCTTACTACTTACAAGTGAGCTTAATCATAAATCTTTTATTGCTTTTGTTGAACAACTTTTCTTTAACACAAGAAAGAAATGAAGAAATGCGAATACTGCATTATTTTTCAGTTCCTTTCTATTTCAGCCTCCCTCTAAATCCTCCCTCACATTATCTGTTGTAGGAATTTTAACCTTGCTCGACATTTCAATTTTGCTGGTAAGTGTGCTTCAAGAACTTGCAACATGTTCAGCAACAAAAAATCCAACCAAGAAACAGGAGTGTGGTATGGATACACTTATGAACAAATTTATGCATTTACCCTTCTTAATAAAGCTTGCATTCTGTCATTTATTCCACTGACACAGACCCTCAGACCATCTGAGACTTTTGCTTGCACTGGCGTACTTACAACAAAAAGCTTTTGAGAACAGAAAACATTTGCTCTGATTGTACCTGGACCAGAAACGGTCAGAGTTGCAACAGACCTACTACTTAAAAGTTGTTCTGCTAAGTACAATAGTTACAGCGTTAAATATCCCACTTAGATCTAGTGTAACTTACAGTTTTTATCAATACCTCACGTTAGATCTAAACCACTTGGCTTTTGTAAAATCTTTTTTTGTTTTTTCCCTACCTCCATTTTATTCTTAGCATGCTTTGATCAAATTATTACTTAGTATAGTTTTGTGCCAACAAGGCAGATACTCTGGTGGGAGTCTATCATAGATCACCCAATCAGGATGAAGAGGCAGATGAAATATTCTGTAAGCAGCTGGGAGAAGCCTCACCATCTCTGGCCCTTATTCTCATGGGGGACTCCAACTTACCAGATGTCTGCTGAAGTACAGCACAGCAGAGAGGAAACAATCCAGGATGTTCCTGGAGTCCGCAAAAGAGACTTTCCTTACAGACCTGGTGAGGGAGCCAGCTAGGGAAGGCGTACCCCTGGACCAGCTGGTTGTGAGCACAGAAGGACTGGTGGGTGGTCAGAGGCCATCTTGGTCACAGCACTCACAAAATCACAGTTTTCAATTCTCAAAATAACAAGGAGCATCACCAGAACTGCCACCATGGACTTACAGAAGGCAGATTTTGGCCTGTTCAGGAGCCTGATTAGGATGGCCTCCCAAGTGACTTTCTCAAAGGGCAAAGGAATGCAGGAAGGCTGGACATTCTTCAGGAAGGAAATATGAAAGGTATGGAAACAGGCCATCCCCATGTGGTAAAAAGACAAGCTGTTGAGGAAGACTGGCCTGGCTGAACGACAGATCTGGCCAGAAGTAATGACAAAAAGAAGAGTTTATTATCTCTGGGAGAAGGGGCAGGCAGCTCCTGAGGACTACAAAGATGTCATAAGTTATGCAAGGAGAAAATGTGGGCCAAAGCACAACTAGAACTTAAATTGATTACTGTTGCTAAGGACCATAAAAAATGTTTCTACGAATGCATTAGCAACAAAAGAAGAGCTAAGGAGAATCTCCATCCTCTACTGGAAACAGGGAGAAGCATAGTGACACAGGATGATGAAAAAGCTGAGGTACACTTAATGCCTTCATTGCCTCAGCTCCCCTTAATAGTAAGACTGGTTGTTCTCAGAGTACCCAGCCCCCTAAGCTAAAAGACTGGGATGGGGAGCAGAATGAAACTCCCATAATCCAAGAACAAACCATCAGAGAGCTGCTACACCACACAGACATGTGTCCGTGGTGGAAATGCTCACCAAGCCACTTTCCATCATTTAGCAGCAGCCCTGAGAACTAGTGAGGTCCTAGCTGACTAAAGATCAGATGTGATTCCCATGTATGAGAAGAGACAAAGGAGCTGTGGGAGTACAGGCCTGTCAGCCCAACCTCAGTGCTGGGAGGGTCACGGAACAGATCACCCTGAGTGCCAACACTCAGCACATGCAGGACAACCAGGGGATCAGGCTCAGCCAGCACAGGTTTGCAAAAGGCAGGTCTTGCTTGACCAACTTGATCTCTTTATGTGACCAGGTGACCCTCTCAGTGGATGAGAGAAAGGCTGTGGATTTTGTCTACCTGGATGTCAGTAATGCCTTTGGCATCATTGCCCTTAGCATTCTCCTGGAAAAACTGTCTGCTCGTGTCTTGCAGGGGTACATCGTTCACCGGATAAAAACTGCCAGGATGTCTGAGTCCAGAGAGGAGTTGTGAATGGAGTCACATCCAGCTGGCATCCAGTCAGAAGTGGGGTTCTCAAGGGGTCAGTATTTGGGCCAGTTGTGTTTAATGTCTTTTTTAATGATGTAGATTAGGAGATCAAGTGTCTACTCAGCAAGTTCACAGATGACACCAAGTTGGGTGGGAGTGCTGATCTGCTGGTGGCTCTGCAGGACAATCTGGACAAGCTGGATTGATGATACATTTGCTCCAGGCCAATTGTATGAGGTTCAACAAGGCCAAGTGCTGGGTCCTGCACTGAGGTCACAGCAACCCCAGGCAGTGCTACAGGCTGGGGGCAGGGGCTGGAAAACTGCTCAGTGGAAAAGGACCTGGGGGTGCTGGTTGACAGCGGCTGAACATGATCCAGGGTGTGCCCAGGTGGCCAAGAAGGCCAATGGCATCCTGGCCTGGATCAGCAATGGTGTGGCCAGCAGGAGCAGGGCAGTGACCGTCCCCCTGTACTGGGCACTGCTGAGGCCACAGCTCCAATGCTGTGCTCAGTTCTGGGCCCCTCACTGCAAGAAAGACACTGAGGGGCTGGAGCGTGTCCAGAGAAGGGAACTGAGCTGGGCAAGGGTCTGGAGCACAAGTCCTGTGAGGAGCAGCTGAGGGAGCTGGGGGTGTTTAGCCTGGAGAAAAGGAGGCTCAGGGGGGACCTCATCACTCTACAGCTGCCTGAAAGGAGGGGGTAGCCAGGTGAAGTCAGCCTCTTCTCCCAGGTAACAAGTGAGAGGACAAGATGAAATGGTCTCAAGTTGTGCTGAGGAGATTTATGTTTGGTATTAGGAAAAATTTATTCACTGAAAGGGTTGTCAAGCATTGGAACAGGCTGTCCAGGGAAGTGGTGGAGTCACCATTCCTGGAGGTATCCAAAAGACACATACACGTGGCACAATGGTGTCAGGTTAGCAGTTGGGCTCCATGACCTTAGAGGTCCTTTCCAACTTAAATAATTCCAGGATTAAGTCACTTGTTGATCAGTCATTAATTTTGCTCAATACATTTCTTTTTACAGTAGTTTTCTAATACCAGGTGCACAAAATTTTCATTCCTAAAAACCTAAAATTAATATTCTGTTCCCTCAATGAAAGTTAACTACAGTAACATAATCCATTTTGTGCAGATTTTAGATCCTGTTAATGGCTTGAACAGGCTGAAACTTGTTTGAGCACTTGTAGGCTCAAAAATCAACACTTATATGCAGTGATAAAAACCCAAGTTGTCATCCTCCCAGCACTCCTCCAAAAACCCACACTATTTCAGATCTTCTAGTTAAGCTAGAAGTTCTGGACTCTGATAAATTACAAGGAAACAAAAGATTGTATACAACGGCAATACAATTTTATTTCAGCTTTATTAGCACATCATCTTTGATAGCATGCATCATGTGAGCTAACAGCTCAGTTCAATGTTCAAGTTTTTTAACTAAAGGAAAAAAAACCAACAAAAACCTCAAAACCACAAACCAAAAAAAAAAAAAAAAAAGAAAAAAAAATCCAACCACAAAACCACCACACACGCCTTGCTGATTTCAGCTGAATTTAGCTAACACATCAAATCTGTAACTCCAGCAAAGCCAAGTTTATGCATATTATTAGAATAAAACCAAGTTCAGACCTCAATGAATTAGCTACGGAACACATACTGGATCACAGCGAAGTATAATACTTAACAAGCATTAAAGTATGCCTTTTTTTCTGGATTGTCCTTTTATTTTTAGTTGTCAGTCCTAAGTAACTAAGACATGTATTGATGAGATTGGAAGAACCATCGCATCACCCTAGTCCAATTTCTGTGAAGAAGGTGGTTAACTCTACACAGATGGCTGCAATAAAACTTGAGGAAGTTTACAAGCCAGACAAAAATGACTGCTTTTAAATTTTTTTCTCAATATGGTTCCATAAAAACTCCTTTTCCCCATTATTTTTTTGCTGTTTGTGAAGTTCATATTAACCTACATATTAATGGATGGGTTTATTTACTAAAAAGAAATCAAAAACACCAAGAATGACCCCCCAGAACCCCAATCTAAACCAAAGAATTATACATCCTCTGTCCCTCACTGATGTACCACATATTTGGACCAGAAGACTGACATTTTCAGTTAGATACCAAAGCAGACCATCTTACACCATGTTTCAGGTTACTCCATTCAGTGAGACCTGTGCTTCTATAAACAACACAAGAATGCAAATTCCACTAACAGATTATGATCACATACCTACAGGAGCCTACACAAGGGAGATTGGGGGTTTTTTGTGTTTTTTGAACCAAGTATCTCCAAATACAATTTAAAAAGTGAAATTTTGTACACTTTTAAAACTCACTTCTTGAGGACTGCAGCCAATCAGCTCTCTGAATTTTAGATTAAGGATTGTTGAGCATCACCATAACTGATGTGCATAAAGATTAACAGAAAAAGCTAAAGGGCCCCTTTTCTGGAGGTTCATAATAGAATCTGGATTTAAGACAGACAAGAATAAATATTATGCCTTATTACTCAATTACTCTTGCAATGACTGTGTTTAATTTCCACAGTGACCTTATTAGCAATAAGAGTATCAAAAGAACACTACTTAGAAGCTTTAGTCAAGAATTTGGAAGCAACATTTCAATAAAGACTTAACAAAATGTATGTTCTTTCTCCTGTACATGTAGGTTTATGTTCAGTCACTATGAAGTTCATTAAAATACTGTTTGATTGCATCACAGGGTAAGAGAGTAAAAACAGCATAAATTAAACCTAAAATATATTTATTGCAGACAAAACAAATGGATCAAATACCCACTAAAGCTGCCTAGAACAAGACAATATAGAATTCACTAATTTGTCCACAGGAAAAGGTAAGCATGTGATTTTGAATTGCAGAGAATAGTACTGACAGTAAATGTAAAAAATAAGCAAACTACACAACAAAAACCTAACACTCTCCCCAAAAAACAACAACCAAAATCCGTAACGCACCACGCAACCAACAAGCTCCTCCTCTAAACCTCCAATCCCATTCAGTACAACCCAAGTGTAAACTAAATACTTAATGGAATAGAGGCTTGTTTTGACAAAAAAGTAAAACTAGATTCTGATGTCATATGGAATGATTCCACATGCATCTCTCTGTTGTGCCATCACAGATTTGAGGCTTAAGTAACTCTCAGGAAGCATCTACCTCACTTCCTCCTCTGAGCAGTCACACCATGACTTGGATCAGAGAATGAGTTTAGCTGAAAAAATATAATCACAGAAAAAGCTGATATATGGCTTATAACATAACTACACAATAATTATGCATAGTTTCAGCTACAAAACCCAGAGAGGCTGCCTCAAACAAAATCTATAAACAAAGCTTGCTTTCACTCTTCAAGCTCAACCTCTTCTAACATCTTTAACCTCATTAGGCTCTGCTGTCTTCCCATGACTTTACTTATTCACATGCCATCTGCCATAACAAGTTCAACAACAGAAAGAGACAAATTAAGACTGACTGTAGCACCAAGAATCGGGGAGTACCACTGCTGACAAAAGATCATTCCCATGTACCAGTGTTGTGAACTCACATTACAGCCACACTTTGGAATCAGATGAGAAGTCAGCACTGTAAGACTTCTTTCCAAAATCAAACTACATTGTAAGACACGCTTTCCCAATGGAAATAGGCTTCTCTTTGTTCTATCTAGTTTCCTCTTCTCAGTTCTAGCTTGTTCAGAAACCCATAATTACAGTACACTGGGTGTACACTGAGAGTACAAATATAGAGGATGATTTCATAGACAAGGAGCAATTTCTTCTATTTTGAATAGGGTTCCCTGCTATTATGACTTAGCACTCACCATATACATTTAAGAAACCATGTTACATGCAGACTGAAATGTAATTACTGTATTACACATCCAGTAACCCGTCAGAGCTTAATGAAATTTAGAAGAAATTGCATAAATATGATCACAACTGTAAGCAATAACCAAGAAAACTGATATACGTCAACTACGTATTCCAGTAAGGCAGATCCCTGGATGAATTACTGAATACACACTACACTGTAGAGTACAGCACAGTCATTTGGAGAACTTACTCAGCGTAAGATGGTCATGGGATATCACAACACAGGACTAAAGTATATGAGACAGATTGTGAAAATGTAGTAGGCTGACCCTGGTGAGCCACCAAGTGCCCACCAAAGCTGTGATATCTCTGCTCTCTTCAGCTGGAGAGAAAATGTAACAAAAGGCTCATGGGTTGAGGTAACGACAGAGCGGTCACTCCCACGGGATGCAGTCCTTCATTAACATCTCCAACATGAGATCTACCCATAGGCTGCAGACTGCTCCTGTGTGGGTCCTCCCCACAGCGTGGGGTTCCCTTCAGGAACAGGCTGCTCCAGTGTGGATGCCCCATGGGCTCACAAGTCCTGCCAGCAAACCTGCTCCTGTGTGCGCTTCTCTCTCCATGGAGCCACAGATCCTGTCAGAAGCCTTGTTACAGTGTGGGCTGCCCACAGGGTCACAGCCTCTTTCAGGAATCCACTAAGTCTGGCCTGAGGTCCTGCAGGGGCTGCAGGTGAATCTCTGCATCCCCATGGACCTCCATGGGCTGCAGAGGCACAGCTGTCTCACCATGGGCTGCAGCAGGAGCTGCAGGGAAATCTCAGCTCCAGAGGCTGGAGCATCTCCTGCCCTTCCTTCTGTGCTGACCTTAGGGTCTTACAGGGCTGTTCTTCCCACATACTCTCATTCCTCTCTTCAGCTATTGCTGTTCTGCAGCAGCTTTTTTCCCTTCTTAAATGTATTATTCCAGAAGAACTACCTCTGTCACTGATGGCCTCGGTCTTTGCCAGCTTCTTAGAGCCAGATGGCATTGGCTCTGAGAAACATGGAGGAAGCTTCTAGTAACTTTCAAAGAAATCATCCCTATAACCCCCCCAATACCAAAATCCTGCTATGCTAACCTAATATAGCAACTTCCTTAATTGCCTTTTTTTTTAATCATAAGAAAATACTACCTAAAGAATATTTATTTTTTTGGCTAGTAGAGAAACTTCAGCCCCTTTACAAAATCACTCTGTCCATCAGGAGCTAGGTATTCTGCTGTGCTGCAGAGAAATCATCATATGAAGGATCATTTTAATAGGAGCAAAGGAAGATGAAGTATCTCCAACCTTGGATGTTTTCCAGACTTGGCTCAACAGATCACTTCTGACCTGATTAAGCTTTAGCAACATTTGTGTGCTTTCAGCAGAAGGCTGGATGGATGATCAACCTTCACTAAGTACTAGGTTGGATAGATAATACTAGTGACACTAATGGCCATGGTTGTGAACTTCACAGGAAAAACAGAGATAAAAAACCAAACCATGTCTAGATCACTTGTTGATTCATGGCTCTTCGTACTTCCAGTCAACTTAAGACCCAAACAATGCTGAACTGTATGCAGAATCAATCAACCTTTACTGGTGTGAGAAGAAAGCTTCCACTGAGCTAATTAATTACTCAGGTGATTTTCAGACTCAGACAACTGCCCCTTATTATCCATTTACTAATTGCTACATTTGAAGCAACATATTCAATATCACAAAGTCAGTTACAGATGGTTGACAGTCTTTAAAACAATCACAACTCTGGAGAGCCAAATACTTCTCTTTTGATTACTGAACTCTTGTGCTACGTAGACACATTGCATGACACAGAAAAATATGATGTAAGCATCTGGTATTCAGATACTAGGAAATAAAGCATGGTACAGGCAGAAGCAGTTTTATAGCAAAATTTAGTAGAATATCAAATGACAGTTACAAAACATGGCTGAGACTGACATTGTTTCACATCACTGAGACTGAGTATATGAAGAAACATAAGCCATCTTCCAAATATACTGCCACTGCTCACTTCTTTAATCACACTTCCATTCAATTCAAGACCTACATATACTGAGTAGGTTCAGTACATTCAGTAAATGATCTAGCAGATCATTCAGTACATGCGTACTGTTCCACAAAATATTTTCTTCTAGAAATTAGTCTTGCTTGGGTATTTTAAAGCACATACACCTCATTCTATCACATCAGCATACTTCCATTTGGTTGATGCAGTTCCCAAATATAAGTCAGATGGAAGTGCAGATGACCTTTCAAGGTGAATCCATCAGTGGAAGTATTTGCATCCCAGCTATTATAAAGAAGGCTCCCCTTCTGCAGACACAGCAACCACAGTAGGCTTTAAGCTTCAGAAACCAGTGACTACAAGATCTAATTAGGAATAGCAAGTATTGTTGGTTTTTATTAAAACAAACAAAAGGCAGCTACAGGATGCAGATAGATCCTGATAGGACACAAAGACACAGTTACCAGTAAGAAATTATAAAGCAAACACACAGCACAAGGAAGGAGGAATCAGCAACTTTTGCACCAGAGGCTGGACTCAAACTTCCACAGAGGCTTATACCCTGGAATCTACCCAAAAGAAAGCAGCAGCACCACCAGAGTTTCCCAGTGATACAAATTTACTTTTGGTAAACTGCTAACTGCAAAGAACTGGGGAGAAAAAAAAGGTATACAGAGTAAAAGGACAAGTGGCAGTAAGAATAAATTGAGTACTTTTTAGATGGAAGGTTCAGAATGGTGAATGCTGCAAAACATTTCTAACCATTCACTTGAAAAATAACAAAAATTGGAAAACGTACGAGTTAAGGATATGAAAAAGATGGGTTGCAGGTATAACTGAAAAAAGCTTCTATTCCAGGAAGATCCAGCAAGTTAGGACTCTTCAAATTTCAAAAGAAGTAGCTTCCAGAGAAAAAGACAGCAATCTTGAACAGAACAATTATGTACCAACTGTGCATTGTCACATTTGAAGTAAGAACTGGGCACCACTGAGTGCAGCTGATGGGAGCCAAGCTTAGTAGAGATGGAAGGCATTTCTTCATGCAGTGGACAGACAACCAGTGAGACGGACTCCTTGCCAAAGCATGCAGCCAGTGCTAAAAGAGGCCTCAGGCAGAGACAACATAAGTCTTGGAAGACCGTTGGAAGCCAGCAGAGTTCTCAGAGAGGAGTATTTGCTTGAAGAGTATATGCTTGCCCTGCTTAGTCTTTGCAAGAAATTTGCTCATGACCACTGCTAGCAACAAGACAGTTACCAGAAGAGGTACCTGGACTCAGTTTGTATAAATTGGGGCAGTTTCAAGTGATGCTGTTAACAAGCTCTCTTACAAAAGCAATGCTGGCAGGGCCCAGCAGTTGCTAGGTTTTAAACCACCTGAAGAACAGCAAGAGGAGACTTAGGGAGAACAGCATAGCTACTTCTACTGCATCCCTACTGCCAGTACTGCTAATTTTTATCTCCACTTCTATCAATATCATCTTCTGATTCTTTTCCTTCACCTGATAATTTTAAGTATACTTTAGATGTGTTACTCAGAAAGATACCTCTACGATAACACAACACTATGATCTGATTCTGTAGTTCCACCTTGCTTTAGGATCCACCAGCACTCATCTAAAATGCTGGGCATCAACATGAGCTTTAAACAGCCTAATAGCTTGGACAAATAAATATTTTTTTCTTTAGCAGAAATATTGCCTCAAATGGTATGCAAGATTTACACTAACCTAATGAAAACCTACTAGTCCTAATGAAGAGCAAATGAAAGGACTGTGGTATAAAGCACACTGTGCCAGCACCAGTTGTTACTGCACTGCAGTAATTCAATATAACTTTTTAGAGTTTGCTTACAAGAATTTGCATCTTCTTTATTCTTCTGCAACTTACAGAACAGACAAGATTTTTAGCTGGAAGTCAAGAACTGAACTGCATCCTATAGAATAGAAGAACACCTTTTATCTAAAGTGTATCTTGCAGTTTGACTAGATGAAGAGACACAGTATGTGCATAAATACCTGCATAAGGTAGTTGAGGTTGGAAAATTTTAATCAACAGAGGATGCGTAACCGAATGGTTGCATTCAGTTTTTATATACTTCAGTAAAGTATTCTAAGGTGTGGTAAGTTCATTTCCCAGCTGCAGGTAAGTGTAATAATTATCAAACATATTTATCAGGAGAAATCAGAAAGAAGTCTTATAAGCTAGCTAAGGAGTAAAAGCACCACATGTTAGCAAAATAGTAGGTTTGCTTATACCTTTCACATAAAAAATTTTACAAAGTTATAGGCAAATTATGCAAAGATGCTGGCAAAGTAAAAATCATCAACACAGAATCTCCTGTGTTTCAATTCAATCCCATACAAACATGTATGCACAAAATAAGAGCTCAACTCTTTCTTGCGAATATAAAAGACTTCTTCCCATAAACTGATTTACATAAATTTTATCCACTACAAAAGCCAGCAAATTTCACTTTATTGCCACTCTCTCAACTAATCGGTAAATTAGTTGTTACCTCAGCTCGGAAGCCACTTAAAATCATCCTCCTTAGGTTTCATTTGAGGCCATTTTAAAAAGGTAAAGTTTGGTACAAACAGGAGCCTATACTTCTACTCCAACAAGATTGCAGAGCAAAGGAATCAGTTAAAGTTCATTCACAATCTCCGAGCTGCTCATCATCACAGCATAAACAGGATTCAAACTGTAGCTGTCAGCAAAAGCTACACAAATACTTGCACCACAAGAAAACAAAAGCATCCCCCTTCTGCTTCCCTGCTCCCTACTCCAATGCAACACTGAAACTGAAAGTTGGAAAATGGGTATCACAGTGATGAAGCTGATTGATTGATTCTTTTTTCCTAGATACATTACCACACAAAAATTGAAATCTCATTCATTAAGAAAACAATTAACTGTCCAAGTTCCTCAACAAATTTGCATAACACAAAGCTGATCATGTCAGGACCTGTCTGACAGCGTAATAAAAAATGGGCACAATTTTGAATTGCAGGCAATTTTTAAAAGCATGTCATTAAGACTTCCTTTGACCTTGTTAACATGGATGCTAAAATGTTAATTCTTAACTAACTCTTCATGCTAAGGTCTGTTTCACATTTTCTCTTCCTTATGCCTAACCAATGTCTAAATTACCAGGATATTGTTAAATATCCTACAGATCTTTTTCCTGTTACTAGTCATTACAGGAAAAATAAAAAAACAAAGCCAAACCCTCAAAATCATAAAGATTAACAGTTCTAACACTACAAATCTGAAAGTTCCTGCCCTCTGTTACTTACTAATTATATGGTTCCAAAATCTAAGTCTGCTTAGTTTTAGAATTAAAATCACATAAAGTGAAAAGCTGAAATACCAATTATGAAAGAGAATGCTTACTTCAGTTCAAATGTTATACTCACTGGCCAGAAGTAAGTGATATACACAGAAGTTAGGTGTGCATGTGTTTAGAGGCTGAAGGTATAAAAATGAAACACAGGTCCACGCTGATGATAACATAATTCTGTCAACAGCAGAATAACAAAAAGCTCTCAAAAATTCATCCATACACGAACTAGAACACAGGCAATTTTAGCTTAGTCAGGCTCTTTTGTACAAAACCCTGTAACCACAGAATGGGCTGTTAACTGTTTTCACTGAAAATTGGAAGTATTTAAAATATTTCACAGTTATTTGAGTATAATTCATCATGAGCCAAAGACCATCACTGAAGTCAATGGACACCCTAAACTCCAGTTACAGTACAGTATTACATTTTTCTGCAAACATGTTTTTCTTATATATACAAAAACAGCTTCTAAAGATGGCATAGAACATGTTTCAAAGCAACTTTGTCACAGCCTTTTATATATCAGATTACACCCTTTAAAGAATATATATTTCATATCCTTAACTCATACAAAGCTGGCTGCTCTGAGAGTGACAAAAGTTTTGTAAATAAAAATCACTGCTCAATTATGTGTTCATTGGACATTTCGGTCTTTTAACCATATTAACTACACCAACAGCATAGTCAGCAAACACAGGAAGAAATTTCTCTTTTACTCTATTTCTCACCATTCTAAAGAGACTACGTGAAATGTTGCAATCAACTTGCCAACCAAGCTTTTCAAATAAGTACAACAAATTAGAAAAAATAACTGAGAAGTGAGATACAATAATAAAATATACCTGTGAGTTGCATTTATTTCCTTTATTCAAAGAATTCCATTTTGCCTATAAACCTATGCTTCTTTGCTTTCAGATTCTTTATTCAGCCATAGATGTCTAACTTGATAACATACCCAGTTAAAGGCAAAAAAGTTTACTTGCAACAAGGGAATCAGAAAGGGAAAGGCATCCTTGAAGTTGTAACACTGTTTAAACAAATCAGTGTAGTGCAGACAGACTTTCAACAAAGTTCTCAATAAATTAGAACTCCCTGGCGATAAACTAGCAATAGTAAATGACCTTTATTTGACTTTCCTATAAAACAATTCAGCAGAAAAAAACTGGCTTCACAATCTCAGTGTAATAATCAGTAGCTACACTGAACCCCTAACATGGATCTAAGTTACCAAACAGCATGTCAGAGACTCAACAAAAGAGATCTGGTCTTTCACTGTGACGCAGCAAAGCCTTGTTAGCAAAATTAAAGCAAAGTCCAAGACTGTTTTCAAGACAGCTTTGTCTCCTTAGTAACTGACATGATTGACAGGCAGTATACTGGTAAAAGTCTTACTTTACAAGGCAGCTTTGTACTATTACTTTGACTTTACCAGCAATTTAGAATACTTGCCTGAAACACAGCCTGAAGTAACTTAGTTAAAAGCCAAATAAAATAGCAACAAGAGTGAATCCCAGAAAACAGACTCCAAGAAGCACTTCAGGAGGCCATGAAACAGAGACACAGCTTAGTCACACCTTACAAAAACTTCTGTACTCCAAATAAAACTCCAGTTTTATTTAGCAAACAGCAGCTATGAGGTACCATTTTCGTATTAAAAACAAATTTCCCCCATGCTGTAGATTCCTATTCAAATGCTTAACAAAAAATATAGTTCATCTGGTAAATTTCCCAGTAGAGCCTGACATCAAAATCAGGTTTTAGCAAACTGTTCTGGGGACAGTGTCCTGCCAATACATGGCATCTATCTGTCAACATTCCAATACAATGTTCCCCCAAGAATTTGTTTCCCATCACGCTAACCCCCACACTGTTAGATTTCCCCTAGACACAATTCTGTCATTCTCTTGGGCCAACTAAACGGTACCCTGCCAGTATCTTAGGGGCTCCTACCAGAGGACTGCCACTCACAGAAATCTCCTGTAAATTTCCTGCATTCAACCAAGTGAAACTTTCTTTAGAGTCAGGTAAATATCAGCGTTTACATAATCACTCATAGCTTGTTGCCAGGGGGAGAGGAAAAAAAAGAAAGAAAAAAATCACACCTTAAAAAAAGGAACACTTACTCAAATAGCAAAAGACAGCAAGTTCCACCCACCATTACTGAGTTTTACTGCAGAGGTATATGAGAACTGTACAAACAATAAATGCAAGTATGTTGGAATGTATAAAAAACACAAGGACAAATTAATACAAGAACTGAGCAGCTATCAGTTTTAAAAGGTTAAACTAAATCTAATTACATCATCTGAATTTGTTCCCAGCTGTGAAGATAAACACATGCAGTGCTCTGGCCACATATAAAAAGAAGACAAACATCCCTAGTTTTGGATGATAGATCTCTGTTGCTGTTTACCTCATTTTTGTTTTTTTTCCTTTGGTTGGTTGCAGAGGAGAGGTGTCCAGACTTAATCAAAATTGCTTGTAACTCAGACTAGTTTTAACAGTTTATCTTGTACCTCAGCCCTGAGCAACATCTCTTGCTCTCCTGGGCATCACCTCCTAAGTGCTTACGTCCAGTGCTTACATCCGATATGGGAAAATGTGTCTTTGAGAGCAACAGGAACTCTGCTTTAATTTTACACGTGACTTAATTTAGCTACTGACATTAAATATTTCAGCACTCCCAATGCTAATAAGTTACTTTCTCTGAGGGTTTAGTCAAAACCAGACAGAGTGAAAAATTCAATTTGCTTGCTGTGTCAGCTTTTAAAAATTTGCAGCTGTTGTGCCACAACTGCAGAGGGAAATTGAGCAAATTATAAATGATAGCTTTACATTTCGAATTTTAAAGCTACTATTACTTTTTCATTTCCAGAAGGAGAAAGATAAGAGAGTAAGAGATGAATCTTGTAAAAGTTGGTATGATTTTACCCAAATATGTCACTGATCAGTTCAACAGCATTTACCCATTAGAAGCTTCTTGCAAAAATCCGATGTAGTAGCTAGCGCTCAGTCTCACGTTCATGGGAATTTTCAAATTAATATTCTTTTATTATTTTACTGCTTTCTCCCAGGCAGCAATTTCCATCATGTGACTGAGGGGTTAAGACTACCCTATGCTACAAGCCAGATAACTACTAAAAACCCCACTACTGTAATTCTTTGCCATCTTCCACATACAGAAAATAAAAAGCAAAAGGATAAAAATCCAAAAGACACTCATCTTGATTTATATCAAATTCTTGTTTGTCTTTTGAAGTCAAGACGTCAGAAAACAGAAGTAGTTCCACAGCAGTGTAGCTACACTCATAGAGTTTAATGCTACAACTCTTAAATATAACTAGATGAAATATTTAATAAGTAGAATTGCAGCAGCATCTTTTTTTAAAACAAGAAATTCTGATTAAGCCTGTAATCGAATACTCTTGCAACTAACCAGAGATACTTTAGTATTTTTAATTATAAAAGACTTTTTAAAAGACTCGGGTTAAAACTTGGTCACAATTACAGCTTTCAACATAATAAAAAGTTTCCAGATCACCAGTAAGATAAAACTGAACTCAAATTTGATTCAGCAGATAGGAAAGCAGTATGAGATACCTAAAGCATATAAACCCAAAATCAGACACTATAAAGCACAAAGACTATAAGAGATACGTGAAAGACAAAACCCACAGGAAGAAGACAGGTTCAGATAAACAACTAATTAAAAAAAAAATCCTCAGAGAGAATCTAATTATTAACTTCTAACGAGGTGTCACAGATGCTGTATTTTCCCCAGTTCTATTTTCTTCTGAAGATAATAGATGTCAATATGCTTATAAATAAAAAAAAAATACGTTAGTGAAAATCATGAGATATGTTTTTTGTTTACCTGAAATCATATCTAAACTGCCTTTTGGAACAGTCTTATAAAATCACCTTGTACAGCAAGGTACTGAATGCATGGATGTAGCTTTACCCAACACAAGAAAATGTGTGCCACTGCTTTCACTGATGTCCAATCACAGTGCTAGCACAAATGAGGCATGTTTGCCCTTGTTGTTCCTTGGCCCTTTCAAAAATATTAATATCTTCAGTAGAATTGCAAATTCGAAATAAATTGTGTTATTGTTCTTTCACAGGACTCTTCAAAGTAAGAGGCAGAAGGAAAACTATACACTTAGTAGGTACTGTGACTGTCTTCTGTCTTCCCTTAAATTGTCAAAAACATACCACAGCAAGCTTTCCCTTGAAAGTGTTTTAACTATTGCTTTTCCTTCAGCTGTGTTCTGAAACTGACAGTATCCACAGTGCCATTTTTTTCATTACTTTTTCTAGGGAGATCTTTGATATTTTGAGTATTTTCTTAAACAGTCAAATCATCAGTATAAAAATGCAACTAACTTGACATATTACAAACAGAATTTAGCAACCGAAGATCTTCAAAAGTGGAGAAGCCCATCAAAAGCAGTGGCTACAGTTTTGGCTTCCAACAATGCTGCTATTTTACTGACCAGCTTGCCTGAATTATAGAATTATAAACACAAGAAGTCATATTGATGTCTCTAAATATGCACCTCCACACTAAATTAAGGTGTCCAATAAAATATGCAGCTGTGTCTGCAGTTTTTCCAAGGAACTTTTTTTGTACTTGTAAACTAGCATTACTTTGGTGGGGTGGGGAGACTGAGGGGAGATACTGGTGTAGTGGTAGTACCAGTCAGGGGTAAAAACAGGATGCAAGAGAAATTTAAAAGCATCACTGGATATTTTTCATGTGTGACATGAAGAAATTAAAAGAAAACAAAAACAAAAATAGTAGCAACAAACTTCCCTGTTGTCTTGAAACTAGTTGGTTTCGTAACATCCAAAGCCATACCTCTGTATGGAGCACACGAGAAATGTGTAAGAGCAATCTTCTTTTATGCCAGATGGATAAACATGGATAAACACCTCAAACACACCCACAGATACTAATGAAAACCACCTTGGCCTCCTTCAGGAAGTCATTCAACACTTCACAGAAAAAATAGGAAGTTGTTGATAAACTGCTTGCAAGAACTACTTCCTGTAGGAAAAATAATTACAAGACTTGTTTGCTGGACAATCAGTTAACTTTTCCTCACATTACAAGAGAAAAGGTAATACGCAAGCTCTTTAAGAACTAAAAGCATAACTCTAATTTAAAATGATACAAGAGAAATTCTAAAACTGAGCAAAATTTGTTAATTCTTTCTGCAAGCTGTTGTCTGCTACTCCCATTGCAGATTATCTTTTGCCTCGAGAGCGATCCCCTATCTTTCTGCACAGTTCACCGAAATGTCAAGCAGCAGCTGGCTAACAGGAAGCGGTTAAAAAGCAATGCAATTGACATCACCACACAAACCAGGCTCGGCCTTCTTACTGTATGTTTAAGAATGGGCTAAAGCTACCGCACACCAGTGAGAGATGACTCAGATGTGGCCACTTAGTAACCAGGCAAGTCTTAGCATATGAGCTCCACTGAAGGAGCAGAATCAGTAAAAAATAGTTTTACCAGCTGTACAGTAAGCAGGCCTTAACCCATTGCTCAAAATCATCGCTAAGGGAAAATTAAACTCAGCAGTACTACTCATAACAGTGAGATGAATGCTAATGAGTGGAATTCTGGCAAATCATATGTTGGGCATTCATACAGAAGGGGTCTATTTACCCAGATGACAGACTAATTTACAAGAGTAGTTGTGATTCAAACCCTGTAGTACCACTCTCACCTTCTTTTAATATGTATGGATACATGGGGTTTGTATATAAAATATCTGGCCAAACAACCCTGTGCATCTATCTCTATATATACACACACACAGAAATGATGAAGTATTTTCTCTCCCATATACACTATTTGCATTTCTTTGCATAAATTACTATGCTTGCAGTGCTTGACCCACTGATTAGTGGAAGTGACTGTAATTCCAGAGTGTATTAAGTATGGTATTCAATTTTGTATTATTCTCTTTGCACTGTAGCATATTATGATAACTATAACCATAAGGCTTACTGACATCTGGAAAAAATCTAATATTGTTACCTATTCTGCAAAGATCTTTCTAGAGCCTGATTACCAGACTGTGCACGGAGTGCCTATGGAACAGAGCAAGTGGAAACAAAGAGCGATGCAGCCAATCAAGAAGAAAAGCTTGGAAAAAGAAATAAACTAACTTGGAAGAGACACTAAAAATCTGCATATGGTAGAAGGTACCACATAAAAGGTATTTAGAATCAGAAATCTTAGTACTCACATTTCAAGCAAATGTTTAAGGTATAACCACGCAAGATGTGAGTTTTAGCGGGTTTGTAGGTGGGAGATAGAACTTACCACTTGTCTGTGAAACAAACCTTTAATATACAAACTTGTTACTCAAAACTAGTCTCAAATTTCATTGAATTTCCTACACATATAGAGCAAACACTGTGCTAGTACTTTAAATGCTTTTTACAAATCTTAAACTCCAATGAAGTTGGTGGATCTCACCCATAGATAGTCTTAAGCAACCTTTTATGAACAAATGTTCTTCAAGTGTGAACAGAACTGTCCTCATTAGACTCTCCCATACCACTGCATCACCCAAGGAAAGCCAAAAGGAAACAGCCCATTACACTGTTTAAAATCTCCTAAGGTCAGCATGTGACCCAGCAGGGAGAGGTTCAAAAAGTACAGCCTTTATTTTTTTTCCTAACAACCTGGTTTGTTTCCACTCCTTTCCCCTTCAAGACACATCCTTCACAGCTAGCAGCTCTTTCAATCATTTACTTTGGATGTCTGCTTGAGAACAAACGATCTTGCTCATGCAGATGAGTTTGCCAGACTTGTGTGTACTTTCCAGTCTCAGGCTCTTTATTGTTCCTGCTGAAACCTGACCCTTTGAAATGGATACCAGGACACCAAGAAAGGACAAAAAAACTTGCAGAAGAAAAAGGAAAGATTTTTGTGGTAGTAATCAAACAACAGAAAAAGCTTTCCAAGAATAAATCTTTCACTCTGATTTCACCTGAATGAGCACAATTTTAAAAATTCATTAGGAGCAGGAAGATATTTTTTATCTCTTAAACTGTTTCATCTTCTGTAAAATTGACAGTGCTATCAAGAACAAACACTTGTGGCAGTAAAATTTTAAAATCAAATATCTATTTTTCATGCTTCATAAGCTGCTCTTTAAGAGCTCTCACTAACGTAGTCAAAACAAAAGTTTGCTTTTCATTTCAAAACTCATTCTGTTCTTTCCTCAAGGTTCAGTGAGCTATGGTTCTCAAATGGCAGAAACTTACACAGTTCAAAAAAACCTTCTACTTGTGCCTGCTGAAGAGCTCATATTCTGGAACATACTGATCTGTTAAACTTCACCAAAGAAAATATCACATCTTCAAGATCTATAGCTAGTGCTTATTTTCACATTTCTAATAGAAAATTATTCTTCTCAAAAGGGAACCTTCAGGCTCAAATAATTTCAGACAACTACTGAAACCTCTTTTTAGTTGAAAAAAAGCTAATTTCTGTGTATGGAAATGCCACAGCTACAGGAACAAGAAACATTTTTCAGAAGTTCTGCAAGTTCAATTTTCATTGCAAACAATGTAAATTTGTTTTTGAAGCTACAAGCTCAACTACTTCAATCACATGCACGTATTAATCACAATGTTTGAGAGAGTAATGTAGGGATAAATATGTTTTACGTGGCTGAAACAAGTTTTGTGTAAGTAACATGGTGTTACCTCTCCTCACGCTGCAAATGACATATAATGGGTTATTTAGTGATTTGCTGTTAAATAAAAAGTTCAAATTATAGGCAAAATATTTAAGGGCAAGTTATGGTCTGGTAGGCACACTTTCAGAAAGAAGGACAAGTCCCTGTTGGTTTAGAAAACTGCACAGAATAAAAGAAAATGCTTCCTGGTGGATTAGGTGTCAAATGGATGGTATGTGTAACTTTTCCTCAGTTACAGAAAAGGTGATAATAATTTCACTGTGTGGAAAAGTTACAGCTCTAGGAACATGAAACAATGTTAGAAATTCTGAAATTTCCTTTTCATTGCCAGGAATGTAGATGAGTTAAATTACAAACACAACTACTGCAATCAAACACATATGTTAATTACCTGAGGAAGAGAGAGTAGGGGAAAAACATTTTGATGTTTTTGTGTATTTAAACGATTGTTTTAAAACAAAACATAAGAAGTCCTGACATACTGTCACTACAATAGTCTCTAAAGTTAACTCTGTATTTTTACATCTGTATTATTAAAATGAGGTAAAATGTATCTTGACCTGCATGAAAACTCTGACAATATTCAGCAAATCCAAGTATGTAATTGTTCAAGAATGACTGTGCTCATTTCACTGATTTTTTAGTACACATTATAATGGATAACATTCTTCAGCTAAGATTAAGATAGCACAAATATTCAAGGAGTACCATACAGTTTTCAGAAACAGCAGAGTCGATACTGAAGTGGTAGGGTCTCCTACTTAAAATCAGGAGCATGTTTTTAAAAATACATATTTTAAACAAAATGAAATTTACTGAAATTCTAAGACTGTAAAACAAAATATATATCCCAACAAAAAAAAATAATAATTAAAAAAAGAGCCAGAGATACAGCTAATTGAAAAGAAATTTTACTTACTTAAGAAAGTATCTCTGTCCAGATGGTGTCTTAGCCATCTCCCAACCTGGTGGCAAAGGTACATCATCAGGGATCTCAAAAGAAGACTGGCGGAGGTGTTGAGAAGATGGAGCTCCAGGTCCAGTCACTACTCCAGAGGGTGTAAGTGTCCCTGGAGAAACAGCTCCCAGCTGCAGTGATGCTGGAGAGGAATGAGCTCGGACATGCTGTGGGGTCAGGGCTCCTGCTGTCCCGGCATCAGTGCTGGCCTGCCAGGAGTGAAGTAATTTTTATTAATATACCTATATTTCAACAGAAATATCAATAGACATTTCACTTTCAATTAATGTTTCAGGAGAAATTCACAGCTCAGTTGTTGTAAAGTTCTGCTTATTTTCCAGTTGTTACTGTTCAATCAAGCCTCCACGTAGTTTGGTTAATTAGCATCACAAAGGCCCTTGCGCAAGTCAGGAAATATTAACTGTATGTGTTGAGAGCCCTTAGTTTTATTTTGAAAACTAAAGTTCTTACTCCTCAGCACAGGGTTAAGAACAAACTTGCCTGCAGTCAGCAGATCTCTTCCAGCACATTGAGTGGTTTGTTACTGGACTGCACCCACTCACTACCATCACTCCCACCTTCTGCTGGAGGAGTTAATTTCCCACTTTCCTTTTCAAGTGCAGGTGTGGGGATTCAAGTACACACAGAAACCGCCCCCTACCCTTGTAGGGGTTTAAAAGATCACACAAAGAGAAAAGCAAAAGTGAAATGCCAACTGGCAGCAGTGAGTTCCAATGGAGGAAGACTCACAAATTCAACCATAGAAAAAAACTATACAAGAAGACTGAACATAACATTTCCTAATAACTCAAACTGTCCATGCTTTATCCAAAGCAAAGCTTCAGCAAATGGTTGAACCAGTCAATCAAAATGACTCACAAACACATTCACTGGAATCACCACTGGTAAGTACACTGAACGTCCTTGCCAGTAGCAAATACATGTCCAACAGGGAACAGAAAAGGCAGCTCTGAAAACTTGATAAGTAAAAACGGCTTTTAAAAAATATATTTACCAATTAACTGGTTTTATAAATAGACCAGAACAACACTGACACCTATAATGAGATGCATGTATCAGTCCCTGTCACACCTCTCTACACAAGGTATTGCACCATTTGAAGCCTCACTCACACACATTTACAGTCCTGCTTCACTCCATCTGTATGCAAACACACATGAAGTTCCATGTGTTCAACTGGAAACAAATCAGTTTGCACTTACATTCAGACAAAATAAGCAAGTAGTAAATCAAGTGGATTTGCATTATTTTAATTCCTGAGAATCACAAAAAATAAAGACCTTTTCTTTAAGCAGAATGTTTATGTGGCACAACTAAACAAAAGGCAAAATGAAAACAGTCCACAATGAAGCAAATGATTCTCTCTTGCGTTAGCTGGATTTCAAGTTTATGTTTTAGGAGCCACTGAGTGATACAAGGAACAGTGATTCAACTAAATATGCTTTAGAGACGAAGATTAACATACACAAGGAATATAAGGCTAAGCCTAAAAATACAACCAAAAGTTGTATGACCATCGCACACCTTAAGTGCATTTCAAACACGACAGCTATTTAACTGCAGTCACTGTATTTAACAAGAGACAGCACTAAGCGTTAGATCAATGTCTATCCATTCAGATTTGTACACAACGGAACTGCGATGAGATTTGCACAAGTTGGCAGAACACTACACATAAATCCCTTACTCCTTGCTGGTTTTCAGTATGTTATTAAAGGTCTGCAACTCAGAAGCTAGCAAAACTACAGAAGCAGATCAGCTCCACCCCTTCCAATTTTCTTTTCAGTCTTCCTATATAAAGACCAGACTGCTTTTTTGAGTATTTGGAAAATGAATTAACTTCTAGGCTTGGAGAGTACGTGCCAAGGTTCAGCCTGGAATGAACTTCTGAAGTCAAATTATAAATCGTTCAAAACAGAAGTTTAATAATGGAAATGTTGACAGACCCTTAACAACACGGGTACCAGGCACCAGTACACAGCGAGTTGCACTCCTACTGGCTACAGAGATAATGTGACAATAGACAATAATAAAACTTATTTTATAGCTTAGCAACAAAGTTCATTACTTAATAACACGCGACTAGGTAGGCACAGCCTCCTTCCAAAAAGTTGGTAACAGCATTAGCTTTCGTTCGTATTCACACCAGCACTTAAGTCTTGGTCCAGAAGTCCCGCTGCTTAAGCACCAAACGCTCCCGGAGGCCGAGCGACGACNCGGCCCTGCCCCGCATCCCTCCCTCCTTCCCTTCCCCCCCGGGCCGCCTCGGCCGAGGCCCCACGGCTCCGAGCCCCGGCCCCAGGCTGCCGCCGCTGCCCTGGATGCGGGCGCTGCGCCCGCCGGACCCTGGACGCCGTCAGGTCTTGCGGG
>VZTT01043521.1:52599-65446 GCA_013400855.1 Buphagus erythrorhynchus | reverse complement strand
CGGCCGGGGCCCCCGACACTGCGCCCGGGGGCTGCGGCGGCGGCTGCTGCTGCTGCGAGGCCGGGGGCTGCGCTGCCTGCGGCGGCTGCTGCGTTTGAGGCTGCCCAGGATCCATGGCTCCGTCGGGACCCCCCGGCGCTTCCCTGGCGGGGCTCGGCGGCTCAGAGCCCGGATTCCCAGTCCCGCATGCCCCGCTCCCCGGGCCGCGGGCTCGTCCTGCTGTCTCACCCCTCGGTCGGGAAGCCGACCCGGCCGCGGCAACTGGCAAAACAACTCTGGCCGTGCGGCGCTTCCCCGAGGCCCGCCCCGCCCGGCCGGCGCCTCTGTCCCGGCGGCGGAAACTAACTCACACAACACACCAAACAAAAGTTCGCAGTTACGCCCGCCCGAATCACTCTCCGCCGCCGGCTCCGCCCCTCCTGAGCCCGCCCGCACCGTATCCGACCGAGGGAGCCCGTGCCCGCGGCGCTCCTGCGCGCGCCCTCCCGCACCGCCTCCCGCCCGGGGCGCTGCGCGGTCCCCNCCCAGGCCGGCCGGACCGCACCGCCCCTCGCTTCGCGCCCGTCCGCGCCTCTCTCCCCGCCGTCCGCCTGCCCGCCCGCCCGCGGCCGGCATGGAGCGCTGCCGCCAACCAGAACTTTTTTCTCTCCCTAACTTCTATCCCAACTTCCAGGAGGCCGCTCCGCGAGGGGGTGGGGAGGGGCGGCCGCGCTTCCCTCCCGCCGGCCCGGCGGGGACATCGGGCCGGGACCCGTCCCGCCGGTCCCCTCCCGCGCTTTCTCCCGGTTCCGCAGAGCTTTCACCGACTGCAGAGCCTCCCCTGCAGTTACGCGTCGCGAGTCTGTAAAGCTGGGTCATAAAAATGACGAGACCTTTAGAGAAATACTTTTTATTAGATAAAACGGGTGAGGGAAAGGGACAAACGGCCAAGAAAACAGCTTATAAATACCTATACTATAAATACCGGAAAACTTTTGTCACTAACCACACAGTAACATCTGAGTGAACGGAAGCACTTCCGAGCGTGTCATCAAGGAGAAGAGCTTTCCTCGTCAGAAAACTATGCAATATCTACCTGAACCCAACATAAAGAAAGCAACCTCCATTATAAAACTGGAGACCATCCAGGTTTATAACTAGTTTGTAAATAGGCTTCCACCGAAACAGTGATAAAGAATATTCACGTGTCGCTTGCAGGGATCCACAATCAAGTAGGCAAAAGTCTGTAGGTGGCTTTTGCTTGAAGGGTAGCACAGGCCATTAGCGTCCTGACAGGAAGAAAAAAAAAAAAAACAAAACCAAAACATAATTAGGGACAATAGGGATATCTGTAATATCTGTAAGAGAATTAATAAAATCTGAAGTATTTTGTTCCAATTGTAACTGTTCATTGCACAGCAAAATAGAACAAATACACCACAGTTTATTTAAATGGTATTATGTCCCCATGAGGATCCCAACATTAAAAAATGCACAGTAATTCTGGCTGGATATATCAAATAACCTTGAGGCAAATGTAATATTAATATAAAATGTAAAATTAAAACATGCAAGCATGTGTTTACACAATTAGAGCCTAAAATACAAATGATTAAATATACAACACCCCACCATGTTTCCTTTGAAAGAGAAAAAAATCACATACTCTATATTAATACATAAAGCTGTTCCATCCATAATTTTTTTTTTCACTTAACATTTGCTAATGCATCTGTTCAGGTTCCAATATTTGCCTTTAAGTGAAACGCTTATTAGAGATCACATTAACAACTTTGGACCATTATTGAAAACATTTTGTGTGCCATTCCTCTGAAGGGGTTTGAAGGGATTCTAGACACCTAGCTGCAAAATCCTAGTTCTGAAAAAAAAACATCCAGCTGACAATCAGCATGGGAACTGGACTCTTCACATTAACATCCTATGTCTGCACATGTCAATAAAAGCTTCAGTGTTGACAGAGCAGCACAGCTGGACACACTTCAAATCCAGTGGGGATCCAGAAACTAGATGGAGGGATTTTTAAAGGGTTGGGGTTTTTTAGTCAGTCTGTGGTAACAGAACATATGAAAGATCAATAAATATGTATGGCTTTCTTTTAAATCATGTAACGGTTTCCTCCTGCTCCCCAACACCTTTGTACAACAGTTGAAGAGATGTAGGTTCTGTTACATTTTTCTTGCTTGAGGGAAATTGCTATATTGCATGTATCGTTCATTTTATCCAGGAAAATTTTAAACTCACAGACTACCGACTATTCTGGATTCCACATCTCTCACATTCTTTTGTTGAAGCTGTCTTCCTTTGCATAAAATAATCTGTCTTTTTTTGGACCAAGGAAACATGAAAACTGTAACCTCTCGCGGTGGTTAAGTCAGCTGAGAAGGAAAAGAGCTGGGTCCTCATTTCTGCACCAAGGACCATTTGTGAATTTTATCCTTTAGCTGTTACTGGCACCCCATTTTCTCCTGCTATTTCAAAGAGAATGAATCCATTATTAGATGTTCTGATGTCTTCCTTTGGGGTATTATTCAAACCCCTAAATCTTAAATTAAGCTAAGCACCTCATAAAAACACTGTTTTAGACAGGTAGAGATTTGATAATGTTTATTCCCAGAATTTTCCAATGGTAGTCAAATGCCACAAGCTAGAAATAGCATTCTGTTTTTAAGTGGCACAGCACACAAGCTCTGTAGCTCCAATTGTAGGATACCTAGCTCTCTTCAGGTGTTTTTTTTAAGGATACATGTGTAACAAACACTGGATTCTCAACTGCAGTAAGGAGAGCAAATTTTAAGATTTTATAGTGCTCAGCATCAAAAGGCCTTTGGAATTTGATCCAAAAATAACCTAAGTTCATGCATGTAACTGAAGAAAAAAAAGTAGGATAAGGTCAACACCAAGATGTGATTTCTAGTTAAACTCTTTTCTCATTGCTACCAAGGATCCCACTCCTGCAGTCTTTGTGGAATTGATGGATGGAAGTTGAGGTTTTGACTGTTTACAGGCAGTGTGAACTCACTAAAAATTTGTTCAACAACTCACAAACAAAAACAATGTAAGTTCTGGAGACGAGGCATTTCAAGCAAATATACCAAACTTGGTATCAGGAAAATAATCAATATAACCTAACTAAATGAAAAATATAACCTAATTAAATTTATTTTAATTAGCAAAAGAGGTCATAAACCCCCTATAACGGTTGAGCATAAAGGCTCTGATATTTACAATCATGCATGTACAAAGTTTAGGATCACACCATTCCATCTGCAATCACTGCAATTCCATCTGCAGTGTGGACTTTGGTTCACACATGCAGGGGGTGTAATGATTGATTTACTGATGTTAGAGTAGGATAATTTTATTTCTTCTTTGTAGCAACACAGCTGATGATTTAAGAATACATATGCATAGCATAAAACAGAAATAAAAATACTGCTGAATATTCTCAAAACTGCATAACATAATTGACAATTTTTGAAAACACTTCTTGAATAATCTTTGCATTATTCTGATTTCTAACACTGCCACAGGTTGGGTACAGGTAAAGAAAGTTCTAAAATATCAGTGAGCATTCCAATACTTAAGCTGCAAAAGTGTTTCATTATATGCAAAGCTCCAACGCTCTCAAGGGTATTTGGAGTTCAACAGAGTACTTTGTCACAAGATCTAAAATTATTTCTCTTGTGATGCCCAGGTCTATCAGGTATTGATGCTAAAGAGCTCTACAGACATTTGTAAGAGAGACCTCAACAAAGCAGAGGGCTGGACAATCACCAACCATATGGAGTTCAACAAGAGAAAGTGCTGGATTCTGCACCTGGGATGGTTCAACCCTGGATGTAAGGACAGACTGGGGAATGAGATGCTGGAGAGCCGTGCTGCACAAAGGGATCTGGGGGTCCTGGTCAATGGCAAGCTGGACATGAGCCAGCAGTGCCCTGGCAGCCAGGAGGGCAAACCCTGTCCTGGGGGGCATCAGGGACAGCATGGCCAGCTGGGCAAGGGAGGGAATTGTCCTGCTCTGCCCTGAGCTGGGGCAGCCTCACCTCCAGTGCTGGGGGCAGGTCTGGGTGACACAGTATGAGAGGGATATTAAACTATTAAAGAGTGTCCAAAGGAGGGACATGAGGATGGTGAAGGGCCTTGAGGGGAAATCGTATGAGGAGTGGCTGAGGTCACCTGGTCTGTTCAGCCTGGAGGAGACTGAGGGGAAACTTCACTGCAGTCTGCAGCTTACTCGTGAAGGGAAGCAGAGGGGCAGGCACTGATCTCTGTGGTGATCAGTGATAGGACCTGAGTTCAAGAAGTGCTTGGATAACACTCTCTGGCACATGGTGTGACTCTTGGGAATGGTGCTGTGCAGGACCAGGAGTTGGACTTGAGCATCCTCATGGGTCCCTTCTAACTCAGCATATTCTCTGATTCTGTGAACTATAACTTAAAACCTTGAGATATTTACATTTCTACTAGTGTGCTTTTTTTAGATACCATTTTTAAATTGTGCTCAGCTGCAAAAGTCACTTTTACGAGATCAGCTTTTATCTACTTACATCAGGCTAGCAGGGCATGTCCTTTTCTTCCAGATACAAACCTAGAAAACTTGGCTTAAAAACTGTCAGCTCAACATAAGGATTATAATAACACTCCACAGTTATTTATCATATGAACTCAGAAACTAAATCCACTGCTGAAATGTAGTTACCTCCTTGAGAGGAACTTTTCATCACAAACACAAGACATTTGTGCTCCAGTAAGTGTCCTTCCTGTAAGTGCCAGTAGAGTGGAGTAATTTTGATCCACATAACCATCAAGCAGTCTAGACACACTGTTTAAGCCTTTCGGTTTTCTGAGAGAAAATTCTTCAGGATGTTCTTTAATAGAAACCGTAATTTCAGAATTCTCCTTCACCCCGCAAATTTTCAGAATGTGCAGTAATGCCCAATTTTCCTCCAAGGCTACAAGGAGGATAGCCTGCTCTGCATTAACACTGGATCTTCTTTTGTCTACCTATTTTGGTTACAAAAAGTTGCTAAAGTTTGGCTGGGGCTTTGTTTGTTTGTTTGTTTGTTTGTTTGTTTGTTTGTTGTTTTTTTCTTTGTAGTACTGATGATATTTAATGTATGGCCAACACAGTTAGGGGAGCTCTTTAATGTCCATCTACCTAAACACAGAAATCTGCAAAGTTCACATCAATGCATTTGATTCAGAGTTGGGAAAGGAACAGTAATAACAGAAGAACATCCAGTTACCAGGGTTTTGCTTTTTTATTTTTATTACAGCCCACAACGTAGCAGAAAGACAAATTTTGATACGCCCATAAAGTGTTTATTTTCAAAAGCCTTTTATGAATCACACATAGTACTTAAAAGATGATGACCAACAGATGAACAACTGGGCTATTGGCAACCTACAGGGAAGTTTGTGCAGTCTGAAATGACATAAGCAACTGCTGTTGAAAGTCGGTACATTATCTGACATTTAATTATCACATATTCTGGTTACTCAAGAAGAATTTCGAGTAGTTCATCCTACTGTAACAACTTAAATGACAGATATGCTGAATCTAGTAAACATGCAGCCAGTTCTCAAACTTATCTTGATGGTAAATGTATGATTTTGCAAGGGAAACAGATAGGAATGAGACTTGACAAGGGAGGGGGAAAAAAGGTTAGCAGTCATCTCACCACCCCAGCCTTTTTGTATACTAAACTTCCTCGCAGTCTTTACAGAAACAGATGCAATACAAGCTGCTCACAAAGCTCTAGCAACATTTCAAAAAAACACAACTATAAGAAGTTAAGAGTGAATTCTTGATCCTTACTGTTAACTCAAGTTTTATTATTATCTAAACCTAGAATTACTCAGACTTTTTTCTTTTTTTTTTCATTAACTAGTTTCAGAATGACTGTTAAGGCTTCCACTGTAATCCAGTAAACCTATTTTTAGTGAGCTACCAAATAAAACTTTAGCTGGTGGTTACTAATGAAGAGTTAGTAAAGAGGATGAGAAACAGGATGAGATCAGAGAAAGAGTTAATGAATAAAAAGGTGACAACTATGGGAAAATAACCCATTACAATGGAATATTACATTTTCTTTGTCAATTCATTATTTTCAGGTTATGTATATTACTACCAGTAAAATCCCATATAAAAATTATTCATACTTACATATGCAGACACTCTGAAGACCGTAGAAATAATATGTATATCTTTTGTTTCAGGGTTCTTTTGAACACTGAAATACAGGGGTATAATACATACTTAATATATATCATAAGTACTGATAATTAGACTTTAATTTATTAATTACATTTTATACATATGAACTGTGTCCTTGCTCAAGTTTCATGAAGGTCTAATTTATAGCTAAAATTCAACTTATGTCATATTAAACATGAAAAGCTATGTGGCCATTGTTAATTACATGGTTATTATGACATTTTACTGAAAAATAGTGAATATATCTAGTCATCTGACTTGGTTTCACTGTTCTCAGCTACTAAATCACAGCAATATTACCCAGACCTAGATGATTCCAAATACAGAGTTTTCATTTTGATAGGTATGAAAAATTATGCAGCTAAATATTTCATAAAAATCTTTTCATATATTCTTTGAGAAAGAAACCTGCAAAGTGAAATGCATCTTGATACAGACTACAAGAAGTAGTACCAATACTGGTGAAGAAATACATTCTTTAGCTCATTTTTAATTAGTATATAATTATAGTTTAGGTTTATTTTTTCTCCTTTGGAATTTCGTATATATAGTCAGCTATGCAACTTAGGATGGAATTAGTTCTGAGCTTTTATATTTCTAGACTGTTTGTTGTGAAGATTGCCATTTATTTAATCACATTTACTAATAACACTGAATATTATTGTAAAGAACCCAGGCATCTCAACCTATTTAAAGTATTTTAATATATAATTTTTCCTCAAGTCTGCATTAAGTGATGCTTACATTTCTTCAGAAACTAGATCATGCAACTGCTATTCATTTATCTAGTTTTGCAGATTCCCATTTACATTAACTCACTGTGGAACAGCTGAGGCTTAAAACTTCCATACTTAAACACTTCTAAGAAGTGCATAGCTCAAAATCTGGCATGTCACAAATAGGTTCCATTCCCAAGAAAGGTCCCAGTATAGACAATTTACAAGAGGATGTGTGAAACACAGCCCAGTTGAACACCACACCAGGTCCAAGCTGTGACAGCAGTCCCCTGTTACCAGTGCTTTGGCAAAGCTCCTTTTTATAAGAACAAAGGAACCCCAAATCAACCAACAGCACCTTTGTTGACTCAGTCTCTGCAGCCAATAAAAGACATTGACTCTCCAACTAACTGATTTCATCTGCACAGTAATGGCACAGTCACATTTGAACCTACACTGTGCAGCTGATCTTCCCTGTGGTCAGTCAGTAATGAGGCTTTCTCAGAACTTTTTGTTGCATCTGACATGTTGACATACTCAACAGTGGATGAAGACAGCACTGCTGAAATCAGTACTGACCCCAGTTGTCTGCCTTCCCACCCCTCCAGAGATGATTGCCATCCCAGCAGGACAGCTCAGCTACCTCACGACTCAGCTTCAGAACCACTGCAGTGTTCGGACCAGCACATTAAGCCAAACTAACACAGATGTCACTTTATGCTGACACACCAGGCTGTAACTGCAGCAGTTTAGAAACTCTTCAGCCATCTCTGTGGAAAGAGTGACAACTTCCAGAACAAGGCATAGAGCATTAGTGGCATTACTGCCTTCTACCATGTATCACCACCCCCAAAAGCAACAACTGTATTTAAGTTATTCTGGCTTCAGATTCTTCTGTCAGAAAACTATGCTATCAATTTCTGGTTTCTTAATTTTCATGTTTTATATATATAGCTAGGATACCAAAGTAAGAGTTGACAAAGAGTAAGTCTTCCTATTTATTCCATGACCTTAAGAAATTTTCCCCTTGTGGTTAGCTTCCTGTAAGTAATATTTCAGAATGTTTATTTCGAGTACTTTGGTTATTTTTTAAGGCAAAAATTGTGTCTGTTAAAATCAGATGAGATTCTTCCTTTGCTGACTTGAAAGAAAACCAATAGGTTGCCTTTGACAAGCTCATTTGCTCTATTTCTTTCCCACCCCCCCAAAAGGTTTTAGAAAAAAACTATCTTGTCCTTTTGGAGAGGATAGTATTTCCTTAAAAATTATGTTAATAGCCCTATGTTCTTTCAAATTGTTAACTTCTAAACTATTCATTGGATATGGCAGTTCATCATTTTAATGTGCATCTATTTGCTCTTTTTTATGAAGAGCAAACATCCTCGTGGTCTCTCTATTCACTTTGGGCTTTATTTATATCCTAACCTTACTGGCAATATTTTACTAGACTTTCCAAACAATAAAAGAACAACTTAATACTTTCACATACATTCATTCATTACGGGGGAAAGGGCATGGAGATGGAGATTAAGAAAGGAGAATAAAACAATCACAATATGCTACAGCAGCTGTCACCATGGAGAGACACTGTCAGAAAAATCAGGGGTTAAGTACAGAGGACAAGATTTATCAACAGAGATTCATAGATTATATTATAATTAACAAGTTTTTGTCATGTATATATATTATTTAAATCAAAGTAGTACAACAAGGGATTTGAAATTATTTAGGTTATACAGGATACAACACTAAACACTAGAATTTTGAATGGATTCAGCTGATCACAGACTAATTACCGATGGGTTAGTAACAGACATAAGTTGTGCATTAAGTTTTTAGTAAGAATATATTACTCTTTTTGCAAAGAAAAAAATGTCTGCCATTTATTAGCTGTATTTGGAAGTCCCGAGCTTGTCAGGTATCTAGAGCTGTTAATTTCAAAATGATTATTGCATTCTCTCATAATAAAGCAATGTACATAGAAATGCTTTAGTAGAATGAAACCTCAAAACTTTTGACACTATTTTGAATGCTAGTGCCTTGGAGTTAGAACTCAGGTATAACCAGAAAAAAAAGCTGTAATAAAGATAAGTAGGGAAAAGCTCATTAACAGGTCTGCTGCTCCCAGCAGTAAAGGCACTTCTGTGGAACTCTTCATGCCAAGGCTCTTGCCCATAAGAAATACTGTAACAGGACTAAACCGTGGTAGTTAATACATTCATAAGCTTACTGTTATTAGACTGAATTCATCTGTGGCAGCTAATTTTTCAATGCACACCATCAGCCAGCAGCTAATAATTATTGAAGTATCCATTTGTTTTTTACCAAGCTTTCTGATCCTCAACCATAAAAATTAAACCTTAAGGACAGTACAGTTTACAGAATTTTTATAACCATGGAAAAGCTTTTAATATCACTTTACAAAGAATAGAAAATGTCCAATCCAACTGTAATCCAAGATACAACAAAACCAGACAAAGGATAGTAGTCTAAAAAAGAATTTAAACAAAACTTGGTAGTCAACAGGAATTTGAGGGTGAACTTTTTGGTAAACAGAATAAGAGATTACTACTATCATTCGCAATCTTTTACTGAAAATAAGAGGATAAAAGAAAGTAATTTTAATTGCTTCATTTTCTGGTGCAATTTGTGCAAGAATGAAGTAATATTAGGCACAGCATGGACCAGAAATCAGAAATTAAGTCAAGACTGTCATTAGTGTTCCTATTCAGAGACTGTCACCATCTTTTTCTCTCTTAATACAGTGGAAATAAAACAGAAGCATCATTTTGGATAAACTGGGAGCAGGGGGAAATGAGACCAAGAAAAAGACAACTGTGATTCTGAAGGGGGAGGAAAGGTCTGAAATGTCAAGATCAAAAGCTTTTTTCATGGGACTGACAAAGAACTCAATACCAAAGTAGAAAGATAAAACATTCAGTGAAATGGTAAGTTTTGTTTTCAACTGGTAACCAGTGCTAACACCAGCTTCTCTGGCAGTGAGAAACTAGCAGACATTTACAGGCACAGAAACAGAGAGACACATGGTACACAAATACTGAAGATCAGTTATGTCACTTCAAAACTTGGGAGGATAGAAAGCAATCTGCCAACTGGCAAAAAAAACCAACAAAAAAAACCAAAAACAAACAGCATAGGAATAGATCTTGAAATATTTTCTCCTAAATATTTTATAAAGGACAGAAGCAGCACACAAGAGGAAAACACAAAGTGCTAATAGGGAACAGGTTGAGGATACAGAAAAAGTAAACTTTGAAAGCAGGATGAAATTGTGGGAGGATCTTGGCAGAGGCTTTTTTCTGTTTTAAGCAACAAGAACTATTTGACATCCTTGTCAAATTTTACAGCATGAAAAGGAAAAAGAATGGAAAGAGGTTTAAGGAGATAGGGAGGTAAAGAAAATGAGTGGCTTAGAACAGAACTTGAACATGTTTAGGATAAAACAACTCAATAGCAAAGGGGAGCAGTAAAGTGAAGGAACTGACTGGATTTGCACTTTGTCCTAGATTAATTCAACAACAGAAGAGCAGAAGCAGCTGCAGTCAATGCAGAGTCACCTATGGCCCAGGCATAGAAAGAACAGGCAGCTTGATTCAAGAGCAGAGTGAACAATATAAAAAAAGGGAGGGTAGAGTTAAACATTGATGGATCCTTTTACCTCAAATGCTATATTTCTGAAGAACTCACTTGATTCTCATCTATGTATAAGATGAAAATACCAAAATATATTTAATATATTTTACAATCTTTATATTCCCATTAGCTTAACTAAGAATAAGTCTGTATACCAAATAACTACATTCCATTTCCCAGCAACCAGAAAATAAGAAGTTTTGTCAATCAGAGAAGTCAGCATATGGATATATCAAAGCAGAGTGAAAATTGTGGTTTTAGTCTGATCAATTACCTCTAGTCTCAATGGAAAAAAAAACCCCTCACAAAAAGTTCCAAACAATTCCATACACCAAACCTGGTAAAAAATGTGTGTTAGTTCACTTTGTCATGTTAACAGTAAGATTCTATCACCCTTAGCTTTACACTGTGAGAAGTGTATTTGCAAAACTAGGAAGACCAAAACCCAGCTATAATTAAAAAAAAAAACAAATCAGCAGGGATAAAAAAATATATGGAACTGAAAGTTTCAACAAATTATTCAACTTTTTAATTAATTAATTAATTAGTTAAGAGCAGTCCAATTGAAAGTACCCAAGATCATACAAGCAAGACTTAATTGTTGATATTTTGTCAATGATAGTGGGAACACTGTCCCACTGGAGTCTGTTTCCAATACCATGCAACGTCTTCAGCAGATAATTACAGAAAAAAGTATCTTTAAATTTGAAATTAATTATAAACCATCAATGTCCATAAATGTAATATTAAAAATGTTCTTATGTGGGACTGATGCAATTAAAATTGCATATAGTTTGCCACTGAACTACTGCCATTGTTCCATGGTATTTTGAGAGTTGGACACAAATAAGCTTGCAGGTGGATTAAATAACAGCCCCATTTTTGAAGCAGTAACGTACAATAAATTGACACAAATCGACACAAAGTATCTATGAACAATACGTGTACACAGTTGTACAAAAGGTGAGTAACACTTACCTCACCAGGTCTTTATAAAAAGCTTTTGTAGTTTCTAAGTATGGGTCAACTACATCTTCAAACTGGCAAAGAGTTCCTCCAATGCAAAAATGCTTAAAAAGACAGAACAGAAATTCCTCACGATCCAATTGAGTGAATATGTCATAATGGTCCGAATATTCCAGAAGCAAGACCTTGTGGAACAAGGAAAAAACAAGAAAGTCAAAGTGATAAAAATTTATTTAAAATTCAGTTTATAAATAATGCAACTAGTATGCTGTATGGTACACACAAATTATGTCCATATAAAATACGTGGATGAGGGACAGAAATACATGTTTCTAAATCCTTCTTCCAATGATGCAATTAGGTTCAAAATTCTTACAAATAACATAAAGCAGAATCACTGTCAGATCAGATTTGTGCCCAAAAGACATAAAGGAATATTTTTCAAGTCTTGTTGTTTCACTGGTTAATTATCTGTCATGCTAATGAAACCATCAATCTGAAAATAATCTACCTATATTTGATATGTCAATTGCTGTTAATCAATTTGGTAACTGTTTTTGGTAACATTTGCTTTTTCACTTTTAAATTGACAGAGTTATTTCACATTTGTTAAGGAATCCTGAGGATCTCCCAGAGGAGATCACTCAAACTCCCATCATTCTTTATTGCATACTCCAGTGAGCCCTGATCTGTAGCCTGGATTAGCCAGACATGCATCCAGCTGCCTCCATGCATCTCACCTGCCTTTTGCTGAGGTATTATGTGAACACAGAGGACTTGCTAGATTAGTGTCAATACTGGTTCGTGTAATGTGAACAGGAATTGTAACTCACAACGGCTACAAGACATTTGGGTCATGTCAGCCAAAATGCAGATGTCAGCCCAGGCAAACAGGTCAAAGTTAGACATGAGCCCACTGCTCTCTGGCCCGCTTTACAACAAAACTACACAACCTGAGTAAAAAGGGGCTAGGGCAACAACTGTTCTGGATGGCCACCTCATACATATTCCAACCTCCTTGGCTGAAACAAGAGATGACATGGCAGGTAGGAAAGAAACATGGAGTCTTGCAGCCAAGGGCCACCCTCTGACCCCAGAAGNAGTATTTTGAAATGCTAGGCTAAAAACAACATCTGAAATTCAAACATGAGCTTGAGTTCTCACCTTTTCCCAGAACTTTACAAGACAGACCAGTATTTCAGGCCACATCCTGTAACCAGTGTCACTGGTTCAAATACATTGCCTTCAAAGGATTTGCCAAGTGCAAATGAGTGCAACTCTATAATTATTT
>VZTT01043521.1:4750-43122 GCA_013400855.1 Buphagus erythrorhynchus | reverse complement strand
CGGCCATTCCCCGGCACACTCGGCCATTCCCCGGCACACTCGGCCTTTCCCTGGCACACTCGGCCATTCCCCGGCACACCCGGCCATTCCCCGGCACACTCGGCCCTTCCCTGGCACACTCGGCCGTCCTCCTTCTCTTTGTTGTTTGCCCACAAAATCCCTTCATTCGACCCCCACCTTCTCCCCGCTCTTCCTGTCTTTGCACCAGGAAAACTGCGGCTTGCCCAGCAGGCCGAGGCAGGGGCTGCCATTGCTGCCTTTGCCAAGGCCACCCCAGTGTGCCATGACACCAAAACGAACCAGGAAAAGGCCAAAGTTATGGATTATTGAACTTCTAGTGAATCAAGGCTGCTGCGTGCCTCCCAGGATGCAGAGTCATTTGAGAATAGCAAAGCTGTGCTTTCAAACTCTTCCCAGTTGAAATTAAAGGAAAGACCATTGTTACTGCAGGAAATTAGTTCTTCAAGTCTGGTGAAGCAAGCGACACCTTGCACAGGTTGGGGAATTTCCTGCCCTTTGCAGGGAAAGCAGTGAGAATTTAATGCTGCTGCACATCTCATGCTATAACCTTCAGTAGCCCACCTCCTCCAAAGCCCATGCTTGCTTAGCCACAAATTTCCAAAACTGTAATTTTCCCATTAATCTATTGCTCAGGCTTAGCAGCATCCCCATGTCTAAGAAGTTTGGCTGTGCTTTTGTTTATTTCTAATTAAAAAAAAAATTAAGGTGGTCCACATCTTTGATTCGAAGTCAAAACTGCCAGTACACATGACCTGGTCTCATTGGCCTCTGAAAGGCTCCCAAAGATTTAACCTGTGAGACATTCATCAAACAGGCTTGTACCAAAGGAATTCAGAAGAAACTGATATCATAAGCCTGTTAAGAAGCCCTGTGTTAACATAGTTTCAGTAGAATTCATTGGTCACTACATACTCACTAAATTTTCCAGCAGTGCAGTGGGCTGCAGTTCAGCAGACCGAGCTGCTGTATAGCAGCTATGTGTGTGAGATTTAAGGAGCCATTCCGCTGTATTTTCTCTACTCTGTTTTCTCCAAGTGTTTTGCAACACACTTCCATGTTTTTTCCCCAGTAAATTTTGCTCACACCGAAGCAATGAGGGAAAATAAAACTGTGGTATACTTCAAGATGTTTAAATGGTTAAAGATTTTTAATGGTAGCTCAAAAGGGGATAAAGAAAAAGTGTGCCTTCTCAGTGTTTAAATACAATGTAAAGTGGTAGCATGTGATATAAATTATTATAACCTTCTTCTCAACAAGTCTCCACCTACTCCAGCACTACCCCATCTGCTGAATTCCTCTTGCCACTAATATTACTAGCCAGTGATTAAACAGCCAAAGTGAAAGAACTGGTTTGGGCAGGGAGTGATGCATAGCAACAACTACCAAACATAAATTCTTAATTTCAAATTGTGTGGACTCAAATGCAGGATTTAAAAAGCAAACAAACAAAAGACTGAAACTTTAGGTCTTCAGGAAAAAAAAATCCTACTGACTTTAGTGAGGATTTTATCTGATTAAAGTGTTGAATCAACTAGCATATGCTCAAAACCCCACAGAAATCTAGAGTGTTTAAACACTTTGATGAATCAGGAGTAAGGAAATGAGCAAGGACTTTCAGGACTGGCCCAGAGGGATCAGGACAGAAAACTCTAAACTATGGAATTAATTTCTTTAATGTTGTGCCATTTACCTATCATAGTTTATGATTCAGTAGTTCCAGTTTAAGCAGTACACAATAATAAAAGTTAAATTGGGACTTTCAGTTTAAACACTGACCTCAGAATCCTCTGATGTCATGAACAACAGCCTGAAGAAGAAAGTCAGGCACAGTACTCTTAAACACAGACCCTGAACTTGGTTTTTTAAAATGTTGAGGATTTTTTTCATCTCACAGAAGACATTTGGAGAGTGGAAAATGTATTTTTCTGCTGTAAAATGAAGTCTGGTAAGTATATACTGTTAAGCAATACTAGTCACTCCCCTTTAAGCAGATGAATTTGCAGCATTGTTTGTTTTCCACTTATTTACTTATGTGTGATTTTGAAGAGTTTTACAGTCCTGAATAAACTGCAGGCCCTAAGTGCAAAGCAAACAAACCAGCCTTTCTATGGCAAACAAAAGTCAAATAACAGAGGACCAACCCTGTTGTACCTCTGTGAAGTGCATCAGTCTTTAAGGCAAAGGTCAGCTGGTGACAGAGGAGCAGCCTGTTCCAGTTGGGGTGGTAGTGAAGAACCTGAATGGCAGCACCTCCCTCCCTCCTGCAAAAGTCTTCAGCATCACTGAGGGATAGTTAAGCCATGTGAATTAGCCAAATGGAGGAGGAAAGGGGTAATTATCAGTCTATATATTCATCTGTGAAATAAAGTAATCTTTCCAGTGTTAAAATACTGTAGGATGAGTCTGATGGAGAGTAAATTAAAGTCCGGATCCTGCATCCAGTCTGTAATGAGGACTAGAACCACCCAGCATAGAAGGCACTGTACATTACAGTGAAGTTCAGCTCCTGCAGAAGATTTATGCGGTTATCAGTGTCCAATTCTAGGCACTTGCACTGATAAAAGATTTCAGGTTCGAGGCTGTGAGAGACAGAGGCCAATTAGAAGCCAAATAAAATGTATCTAAATCAGTGAATAGAAGTCTGTGGTATATCTGAATTTCCCCCTTTCTCCACCACCACCCCAAGCGTTACTCTTCAGTAATTCAAGGTTGCAAGGCAGGAGTCATTGTCTGTTCCAGAGTCAGACTCTGGATCCTCAGTTGAGGGCAGGAATTAACACCTCTCCTTGCAGAGACCTTTTTTCTTTTAAAAGACAACCAGCTGGAGGCCTCACCCAGGAGGAGGAAGATCAGGATTTTAACATCTTTCAGCCTGAGAAATCCAAGCTCAAAGCTTTTACATCTCAACTCCCTCAACTACTAGGGCTGTTGTCACATCCTGGGTTAATCTGCTGCTGTCCTAGCAAGTGTTTTTTCTGGATCAGTGTCAGGACCCTGCAGAGACTCAGCAGCCACTTTTTCCTAGTGGTAGGGCTGTTGCACTCAAGGCTAACTCTACTGTGACCTTGGATCAGACAGCTGGCTGGGACAGAAGTGTAAGGCACCTCAATGGGATCCTAATCCTCTTGGCTTGGGAACTGCATTTCAGCCCCAGCTTCTTGTTGGAGCTGCATAGACAGCATGCTTGTGCCTGGCCATAAACCCACCAGTCCTGAGCCTGACCTCAGATTCAACCTGTCTTTGGACTGGTCTGATGATCTGGACTTGTGGTTGAACATAGTCACTGTCACCAGACCTGCTTTGCTGGTTAGGGTGCTGTGGGATGGGGCTATATCAGGTAGGGCACTGCCCTACCAACTTCACTGTCACCCTTGGCTGCCAGCTCAGCTGATTTTACAGAGCAACCCCCTCTTGCAGCTGCCTGACACTCAGTGTGTGGTTCAAAAGGTGTTATGTTTATGGCAGATTTGTCCATATTGTCGTAGTGTAATCAGCTTCATATATCTGAGTGACTGCTCCACACACCAAAGGGTGTGTGGTACATTGCTTTATACATGCACTACAGCCTATTATGGGGCTTAATTCAAAAAATAATATATGTATCTAAATTATAGATAATTTACAATTTGCATCTTAAAAAGTATTTAGAAATAAGTAATAAAGAAAATATGTGAGGTTTAATACCTACAGTAATAGGTATAATAATAGAATATAATAATGTGAGTTTAGGTATCAAAGCAACAAGCATTGCAATGTCTAGATTTTCTTTGGTCCTCAAGAAAGAGACATGAGATGCTGGAGATACACAGTTAGAATTAGAGCGAGGCTCAGGAAACTCAACACAGTCTGTGTGAAACTATCCAGGCTTACTCCCCTCCTCCAACAGGGAAGGGAAGAGGATTCACGCACTTAAGTCTCATGTCTCAATTACAATTTATATACTCTCCTGAAGATTCACTGCTTTCTTGAAGGCTGGTGTCTAAACACTTTCTCTAGATCAGATATGGGCTGCTGCTACTTTTAAAACAAGCAGAAGAAAAAAAGGGTTTCTGAGCTACTAATCCTTTTTTCAAGCAGTACATGAGTTTATCATATACACAAACAACAGCTGAGATGCCAAGTTTCAAATTCACCCTATGCTTTGAGAGTTCAGCAGTATACCCCATTTCTTCTAGGCCCACAAGCCAAACATATACTTGCATACACAGTTTTACTGCACAGTTTACATACAAAAGCTTACAAGGTGTCTGGGTAGTTGTGTCTCAGAAACTGTTTCACTATGTAGAGAATCATATTTTACTGTAGTAGTTGGAGGACATAAACATGAATTAATATCTATAATTTTTTGGTTAAGGACTTTTTGAAGGAGGGGACTACTCTGAGGCCTGTTTGAGTTCCAAAAGACTTTTATCCGGTGACTGCCTGGCTAATAGGAGATACTGAAGTAATCTTGGATTTAGGCCTGCAAATTCTTCAGAAATCCTATTTTTAAAATGTTTTTTACTTTTTCTGGCTAATTTTTTTCCTTATTATTTGTGTAGCCATACTTGAAGGTGCTCTGGTACAAATTGTTTTAAAGTGTAATAGTTTATCTCCCTGTGTGTGTTTATCTGCCTGTGTGTGCCTTAGCACAGCCGAACCAGGCTACCGGATCTGCTGTTTTTCTCTGGACAGTGGTCTGGGTGTTTGTAGGAGTGACTGAAGGTCTAGGTGCTGGAAGCTTGATTCAGTTGCTTGAACTTTCTGTCTGCCACTCAAGGAGGCTGGAACATCTTCATGTCAGATATGACACAACACCTAGAGGAGGCCTGTGCTTCTCCAGACCGGTGGCTGGAGGCCAGGTGGGAATTGTAAATGGCACTAGACTTAGAGGTGAGAGCTGAGACCTGGGGGTATGTTTCAGGTTCAGAGACATAATTTTAGGTGTCTACTTCTAGGTCTTTACAGATCAGATAAACTTCCATTATCATCAAGGGAGATCAAGATCTCAATTTAATTGCAGAGAGAGGCATTTCAGATGCCCAAGGTAGTTTTCAGATTGCCCCAGATACCTCTTTTCTGGTTTTCTGGAATGGCAGTTAGAGGCTGACTCTGCTCTTAAGTAGTGGTCTATCTGCCAGCTCCAGAAAGGCCATACCCTACTTTGTCTCAGATGGAACTTGGTGGCTATATGGAGGCACCTGAGCTGAGTTCCAAGTCAGTAGTGTCCTTAGAATGAACAGATTTATTCAGCTGATGAGATGAATAAATCTCTATAAGGTGAGCTCAAATAAACCTAAACTCCATAACTGAACAACAAAATTGAAAGCACAACTGTCTCTTCTATTGTAAAATTACTTACTATCCCTCGTAGCTCTGTACACCTTATTCTCCACCAATACTCTCAATAAAGCATCTAAGACTGTTACCTTCCCACCACTATTTTGTACATCCCAGTTTAGCCCCTCTCTCCCATGAGCAAATTACAGCTATCTAGAGGATCCCATCTTTTTCCCTCCCTCCCTTGCTCACTTTCCTCTCACATTGTACCCAGCCTTGGGTTACTTTGGGTTACTTGGGTCACTCACACTGACCCTCAAGGGTTCTTCACATTCTCTGCTGCTCTCTGTGCCATGGCTTTCAGATCTCACTCACACGACCTTCACTTTGTGTACCAAAGCCAGGGAGTTGTTGTTGATTTTCCTTACAAAGACAGGGCAGAAATATCACCACTATCTTTTCACCGCTTTTTCTTCTCTGAAAAGGGGACACAATATTAGTCTCATATTTAAACATCATTTTTTGCATGTTTTTTATCAGACTGCTGAAGTACAGATGGGTTCTAAGCAGTTTTCTTCTCTGAACTCCTTGAGTATTCTCATATTCTCATTCTTATTCTGTTAATTATTCACCTTGATATTTCTTGGCTCTTCTTACTGAATGGGACTTTACGAGGTTTCCATTTTTGGGGTATCAAATACAAAATTCAGTCAGTATCTGAGGGTTTTACAGGGTGTAATACTGCATTTGAGGAGTTTATTAAAGGTTTCAGGGAGGGAAAAGGAAAGCTCTATTTCAGAAGGAAACTGTGTGGTTATCCAGCAGGATATATTTACCAATGATATTGTTGAGGTGACTTTGCAGGTGCATGTTTCAAAATTAGCAATGAACAAGCAAAGGTTTGCCTGCAATATTGATTTTACATTGAGAGGGATGCAACATGATAGATCTAAATGCAGTTTGACATAAATAGTTTGAATTTAGGATATTTAGGACCCACAGAGACCTTGATTTCCCTCCTACGTGTATATGAACATGTGTTGTGTATGTGAGCTACCCATCAATACATTTCACTTTGAAAATCTTGCCTGGTGAAAAATCAGGGTGTCCACAGCTGCTGTAAAAGTCAGGAGCTATGAAGGGTTAAGCCTTACTGTGTGGGGTGTTTTCTCATCCAGAGTCTGAGGTTAAGGCAAGGAGGGAAGCTATTAATACATAAGATTTAGAATTTAGCACTGTTGCCTATCAAGACCTCTGCTTTTGACATTAAATTCAGTCTTTTTTCAGGGCTGACAGGCAAAGCAAGTTCTCTTGCTCTCTTAAAAGCTGGGTAAGCAGTCATGTGACTTTTGCTTCCGTAAAAATAGCTTTTATTGCAAAATCAGTTTTTTCTTTGTCTGCTGTTTATACTGTTTAAACAAAGCTTATGAAGTGTTATAAAATAAGGTACCCAAATGTCATCTTCCATTCAGTCTGACAAGCATCCTTCATTACATGATCATGGATCTTAACCTAGGCTGTCTGAGAGACTGGCAATCTAAACCCTGCTCCAGTCTGGAATGGTGGAGAAACTGCTCTGGTTTTGGATTTGTTTACTAAATTTATGAGGTTTTTGCTGAACTGCAGTATTTGTTCTTTGACCTTTATAAAATGCCTTATTTGTTTTTGAACTTATTTTAAACCATTAAACTGGTCTAAATTCCTATGCAGATTTTTCTTGCTATTGTTTTCAATCATACAGGGAAATCTAGTCTATCCTACTCTTTCTAGACAGGGGAGGAAAAGATGGGCTCCACTGTGAATTGTCTTCTTCTGGGCTTTGCAGAACTGAAGTCAGTACCAATGTGATCACAAGCTTCTACTGCAATCTAAGTGAGTGATTTAACACTAGACCACAAAGGGCAGAGAAGGTAATGTTGTTGTGTGAGGTGACCAAGATCCAGATTCTTAGTTATATGTCTGAGCTGTCACTTTGGAAATCCCACTCTAAGCAAAAAGGTGTCTAGACTATCCAACAGGAAACAGTATCTGACAAAAGGACAACTTCCATATGAACGATGAGAACTGAGGCATGCCCTTGAATTGAAATGTCCTTGATTTCAATTAAAAACTCTGGCTGCTAATTCTGTGGTCATTTTTATGCTCTTCAGCTCAACAAGTAAGGCACTTCTACCCAAACAGACACTTTCAGCAGTGAGACTGATGGAGACCTGTCCTATACTGCCTTCTGATCTGGAGGTTATAAAAGGCAATACATGAAGGCACATTTTCCCTACGGGTAAAATCCACGCAGATGAAAGGAGAAGGGTGACACAGCCACTGTCTCTCTTGTTTTATGCAGGATTCTCTCTACCAGGACACCTCAGGGAATGCTTACTGAATTGAGCTTGGGAAATCACATCAAAGAGGAAAGTCCACACTTTGAATTGTGATAGGTCTAGGACTGATATTCTGTGAACTCAGGTTTAAGATTCTTGTAGACTTGTCCATAAAAATAAAGGAAATATCAAGAAAACTTTTCTTTTAATTTTTCCAGCCAACTATCTTGCTGTTTCTCTCCACAATTATGATTTCCACAGCAGCCAACAGACTATCAGCCAAGACTTTTTTCTCAAGATTATGCCAGTACCTCCTGCCATGGAAAAGATAGAGATATTTTGTGCAATTTGACTCAATTTTGATCAATATGAGATAAAGATCTTTCCAGAGACCTGGCAATAATGAGTTCCTTGCTAAGCACCAGGTGCTATGACTGTCCTAGTTCACCTCTACAAATTCAACCCTAGAATAGGCAAACATGTCTAGGGACCTAAGCATAATAAGTACAGGGGAACAGAATGCACCTACGTAAATGTCTGAAGCAAAAGGTTCTTGTTACTCTACTTAACCTAAGAGACAGGCTGTAGCAATCAGGACTAATTGAAGAGTGAGGGTAGCCTTTCAAGGATATCTATTTTGAAAGTACTAAGGCAGCACAGCCTGAAGTCAAACATAGGGTCAATTCAGGAAAACAGGTGTTGTCAAAACAAAAATGTGACTTAGTTTGAAAGAAAACTTGACATTTCTACATTTTCTACAGAAAAAAAACCCCAGGAAATAGGTAAACTTTTTGGTTAAGTTCCAGGAACTCTGTGGTTAATTCAAATCTGTTGGTGACTCTGGGACTTTTCTTCAGTGTCGCAGAAGACTACAAGGTTTCCAGGAAACAGGAAAACTCAACGTAGTCTACCAGGCCAGAGCTGAAAATTTAAAACTTGGATTCCACAGCTTATGTGCAGGTCACCATGTGTCTAGGCTTCTCCCTCAGTGTCAGGCTGAAGTTCTCATTAGAATTAGAAATTTTAGACTCTGAGAATAGCAATATAGAGTTTAGGAATCCAGATCTATCTGCACAATAGAGCTACCTTGAATTCACAGAACTGCGAAGACTGAGGTCCTCACTATTCTACCAAGCAGGGCTTTTTGGTGACAGGAAACTAGGAGGGTTTTTATTCAGAATTCAGAGTTTTGGCTTTGATTCATATAAATTGAGATTATCTAATGCAAGCCTGCTTCTCCAGAGCTTACAGTTACACAACAGAGTAAAATAACATATCAGTGAATGTGTTTGCTGCATTATTTTTGCAAACCCCTCCTCCTGGATCAACTGGTGTTTTTCTTCCCTACTTTCTATTCTAAGATTCTGTGTGGTTGCTTGATAGTGTTAAATAGAAATCTTCTGACAGCATTAGGCTTCAGAATCCACATTGAAGGAAGCAACTCCTCTCCCCAGAGGCAGGCTCAAGACTGAAAGGAGAGGTGGAGCTCTTGTTTATGAGCATGAGTGTGTGGCCTAAATCTTGTGCATGTCCTCCAGTAGGAAACCAAATCAGAGAGCTCATCACTTTGTCTGCAGATGCCAGAAGATAAAAGGATATGTACGCTAGTTTGCTTCAGTAATTTATCTGGTGAGAATAAATTTGCACCTGCAAATTGAACACAAAGGCTGCTGCCGATCCACAGCAAGGAAAGAGCAGGATAGTATTCTTGCAAATGCAGAAGATTCTTCTAGAATCTGTCCTTATATTGTCTTCCCCACAAGGTCTTTGCATCTCTTTTCAGTCCTTGAGTCTTTAAAAATCATATTGTGTAGTTAGGACATAAGCATCAATCTTGGCTTCCCTTTGACTCCACTCTTAAAGGATCAGGATGAATGAGAAGAGCATCCTCTTAGCTCTCCAAATGAGTGTGTATGTCTCAGTTACTAAAACAATACTGTCCCGATGAGGAAATTACAAACTCACTCTAAGATATGAACCACTGAAGAGTCTCACTAGTGTTTTATTCTGCATTGTTTCATTTGAATAAAATAATATGTAAATGGTTCCTTAAAATGTTTCCAAGAATATATATCCTTTACTTGGAATAGCAAGAAGCCAAACTGAGCCACAAACATGAAATTGATGGAAACCAATCCATTCCATCCCCTGCAAAAGACACTGAATTGTCTTTTCTGTTCAATTGACATGATGACGAATGAATAATCTGCTTTTATTCCTTAGCAATGAGTTTGAAAGAGAAATGGCAACATTTTGCTTTTAATACTTCCTATATTTCAAAGTTTAAATTAAAATTCCCCTCACTAGAGCTCAAGCTAAGAAGTGATTTTCTGAAGTTTTCAACTTACAAACTTTATAATCAGAAGTCCTGGCAGAAGGATGTGAGGGTTTTCTTCTGGTGGATGCATGATTTACACTGCACAATCTGGCTCAGAGAGGGAACAATGGGATCATTGCCATTTTCTCTAAAGCTGCAATTGTCTTCCTATTCATGTTGTAGTTCAGCTGAGGAATATTTAGACTAGAGTGGTAAATGTTTGGATATTAAGACCCTCTTAGGAAAAAAATGCATAAGGGACATTTAGGGAACATTTAGAGAACTAACATTTAAATAAATTATTTATATAACAATAGACCAAGAGGTCCTTGCCAAAATATAGACTAATTGTGCCAGACATATGCATACAATAAAAGGGTTTATTAATATGGAGGAGAGGTGTAAAGGGTTTTCAAGCTGTATCCAAGACACAGCAAGTAGGGAAAGGTTAACATGCCCTTAATAAACCCATAACTTCCTTCAGAGCTTAATATATTATATGCTCTCAGAATGGTAAACAATCTGACACTTCACAATTCTATTTAGCGATCTCCATACATTTCAGAAAGTGCTACTTAATTTTCTAGAGAGCTTATAAGCATTTCCTTACTTCATAAGCACAAAGAACTACAAATTTTCCAAGAGGCTTGTAAGAGAACTTTATAGATGAATATATTGAAATGCAAAATTATCACTTTTTGTGGATAGTTAGGTTTACAATCTTAACACAAAATTTTACAGAACATACTTTTAAAAGTTAGATGTAGAGTTATTGAGAGAATAGCAGAGGGTTCAAGGAATAAACAAGGGATCTCAGGAAGAAATTTTTCATTCTGATATATCTTTTTATTTGTCATCAGACAATAAGATCTCAGATGTTGAATATCCTGAGAACTGTAATTCTAGCAAATCATCTGGCTCTAAGGTGACATTACTGTTGCCATTACTGACACTTGGTGGGTCAAATCCCATGACAAGAGTGTGGCTGTTGATGGCTGCAGGCTGTCTAGGACAGACAGGCAAGGAAGGAGGATCAAAGAAGTTGCCCTCTACCACACACCAAGAGGGGTGTGTGTGATAGAGCAGGAAGAGATCTCTCTGAAGAATAGCCATGAGCAGATGGAAAGCTTATGGGTAAGAATCAAGATACTGAGACAACAGAGGGAACCTCATGGCTGGTCTCTCCTGCAGCCTGCCTCATCAAGGAAAGCCCAATGGTGAAGCCTTCTTGCTCCAGCTACAGGAGGTATCACACAGGCTTTTGTCCTGCTGGGGGACAGTAACATAGACAGTGAGATCAAGTACACCCCCAGCGAGTTTGCAGATGATACCAAACTGAGTGGCATAGTTGACGTGCCTAAGGGATGGGACTCTGTCCAGAGGGACTCTAAGAAGCTCAAGAAGTGGGCCCAAAAGAACCTCACAAAGATCAATGAGGCCACATGCAGTGACCCAGTAATGTGCATTTGCATCCAAAAGAGCCAGTCATATCCTGGGCTGCATCCAAAGCAGTGTGGCCAGCAGAGTGAGAGAGGTGATTCTGCTCATCTGCTCTGCTCTTTGTGAGAGNAAGCAGTGTGGCCAGCAGAGTGAGGGAGGTGATTCTGCTCATCTGCTCTGCTCTTGTGGAACTCCACCTGCAGTGCTGCATCCAGCTTAGTGGTCCTCAGCACAAGAAAGGTGTGGACCAGTTGGGAGTGGATCCAGAAAATGGTCACAAAATCAATCAGAGAATCACACAGCCACTCGCTCATCCCATCCTAGTGGGATGGGGAGAGAATCAGAAGAATGCAAATGAGAAAACTCATGGGTTGAGACAAAGGCAGTTTAATATGAAAAGCAAAAGCCATACATACAAGCAAAGCAAAACAAGGAATTAATTCACCATTTGCCATGGACAGGCAGGTGTTCAGTCACCTCCAGAAAAGCAGTGCTCTGTTGTGAGTAACAGTTACTTGGGAAAACAAACAACATCACTCTGACATTCCACCCCTTCCTTCTTCTTCCCCCCCACTTTACATACTGAGCATGATGCCATTTGGTCTGGAACATCCCTTGGGCCAGTTGGAGTCACCTGTTCTGACTGTGCCCCTCTCACTCCCTGGTGCACCCCAAGCGTCCTCATTGGTGGAATAGGGTGAGGAGTAGAAAAGGCCTTGACTCCGTTAGCCCTTCTCAGCTATAATGAAAATATCTCTATATTATCAACAGAATTTTCAGCATAAATCCAAAGCACAGCCCCATTCAAACCACTATGAAAAAAACAAACTCCATCTCTGCCAAAACCAGCACAATGACCTTTAAAGGTCATTTGCAACCCAAATTATTCTATGAATCTGTAAAAGAAATTNGGCCAGTTGGAGTCACCTGTTCTGACTGTGCCCCTCTCAATCCCTGGTGCACCCCAAGCGTCCTCATTGGTGGAATANCATTGGAACCACTGAAGATAATCATATATATGTAAGGTGGCCCCTGCATAGAAGTATTCAGATGTTAACAGAAAAAATTCAAACTCATTGGCATCAAGTTCCCCAAGGTAATTGAAAACATAGTCAGATTCAGCTTATTCCTGTTCATTATTTGGTTAGCAAACAATGTAAAAGGCTGGCAAGCTATACCTCTTCCTCTCTGGGCAAAAATAAAGTGAATGCCTTTCCTAGGATCATGTTTATTTTTAGTGTCTTCCTTTACTCCAGACATTCATTTTAGCAAAATCAACATGTTGACTATGTCCTAGTGAAGCCTTGATAATAAATGTGAACACTCCCTGCAACATTATCAGAACAGACAGATTTCTCAGACTCTCATCCTGTCATTGGACAAAAGCCTTCAGCTAGACAATACAACTGCTTGATTTGTGGGAAAGGCAATGTTAAGAGCCGTAAATTGGCATTAAATGGAATCAGAATTGTTTGCTCCTTTTCATCTCATTGAACATACAGACTGTTTGGCTGTGTTTATACTGCTGAGTTGATTCAAGCCTTGAAGCTGAATAGCACTGACTGGCTTGTGTCCACACTCCAAAGGGTCAGCTCCCTCTAAACTGGCTTCTCTCAGTGACAGCTGAAGTGCTCCAAAACAGAGTCAACGAGAGCAGTAAGAATTAAGCAGTGTGACAGTAAGCGTGAAAGCCTGAGCTCATTACCTGGTCCCCATTGGTTTGGTGGTATAGATACTCCCTAAAGAAAAAAATACCCATTTGCTGTGAAAACTTATAAATAAGTGATTGGAGCACCCATGATAATGCATCCATCCCACCAACTCCTTGTCCTGCACAGGACCATTTCCAGGAATCCCACCATGTGCCTGAGAGCATTGTCCAAATGCTTCTTGAACTCTGCCAGGCTGGTGCTGTGACCACTTCCCTGGGAAGCCTCTTCCAGTGAGTCTATAGGGTTACCTGTCACAGCCTGGAGAGAAGGCTCCTGCTGGACACGTTCAGGGATATTCATGTCAGGCAAAGCAAAGCAGAGACCTGCTTCTCAAGATCATGGTCACAGCAATCAGGAATCACAAAGAATTCTGCTGAAAGGTGGGCTTACAAGGATCACGTGTACCTTGGTATAGCCCAGGCAGCTGTGCCTGCCTGCACCCAGGGGTTGGTTACCCCTCCTGCATGTATATATACAAACACAGCTGGGAGACAAAATTCATATGCATATAATAGACATACAGATAGATCTATGAAATAAAACTAGCACTACTCCTGTTTGTATAAAACCAGATTGAGCTATGACACTCAGTATAATATTAAAAGGCTGCTAAGAAATCTTCCCAACAATGGAGACATTGATTTGACTGTGGTCCTTTTAAGATGTTGCCCTGGGCTGCTGTTGGGAAGCTGCTTTGCAGGCTGCCAGATATGTCTTTTTGTTGTGTAACACCAAGGGTGGCTTAGGATGTGAGGCCATGTGAAATACTGGTTAGTCTGGGAGAAGCCAAACCCGGCATGAGTCACACTCACACTGTATCTTTGTGCTGTGTGGGGGTGGGACAGTGGCACACACTATCTTCTACTTTCTGCCTAGTTCTTCCCAGCCCATAAATAACTAGCCTTTCTCCAGAATTAAGCTTGGGGGTGAACTAACACTCAAGTAGCATGAACAATCAGGAGATAACAAGGACAAAAATCCAGAAGATACCAACAAGATAGTATAGATGTTCTTTGTGTTTACTAAATTTGAAATAATGTTTTTCCTTTGTGTTAGATCTTCCATCTAGAAGAACTCAAACTTTTGTCATCGAGTTGGTTAGCTTAGATTGGAAAAATTATTTAGGTAATATTGAAAACTCTGCCTTGAAAGCTTGAGTCTAGAGAGTAGGAAGGTGTAATATTGAAACTCCACTAACAGTAAATATTGAACATGCTACTGCAATATATTGATTTCCCTTGATATGCTCACAACGTGATATATTGAAAACACAGCCAATTGTCCCTTACTGACGGCCAGATTATTTTTGTGGAGGTTAAACCATGTCCTAGGCACACAGACATATGATCTGGCTGACTGATGGAAACCATAATCCACACTCACTGGGCAGAATGTCTGAGCCTATGTATTTTATTAGACTCTTAAACCGCCTCTATAGCTACACTGGAAATGTGGGATTAGAGGGAACGTGTTTAGGCACTGACCTACTGATGGTCTGTACACTTTAACTGGTGGCACAGTCCTGGGACTCTTACTCAATGCAACATGAATAAAGCCACCTGCTCTAGGTGAGAGTTTAGCTGTGTGGTTGCAAGCTGTAGTGTGTCACTTGCTTTTGGGGCCAGAGAATTGGGTCTGATCCATTTTATTTACTGACAAATATACAGCCAAACTGATCCATGCAGAGCCAGCTTAGCTTCTGAACACCCAGTTTGCCAGTTGCACTGGACACATCAGGAATTAGGATGCATATATCTCAAATTTTCTCGTTTTAGGTTTGGCATCACAATTTCTCATTTACTTTTGGAATTCCAACACTTAAGTTACTTGGATGAAGGGGAATAAACAAAATTTTGTCTACAGGAAGATGTTCAGTTTGGCCCAAGATATGCCACAGGTGCATATGTATTAGTGATTATCATGTTTGTATGTTATATGTCTTTTTATAGCCAACTTTGGTTATCTCAGATTGAGATGTAGTTTTTAAAAAAACAGCACAATATGCCAAGAGAGAAAGTGAAGTAGTCAGTAGACCTCTTCCGAGTCTGCTTCCAATGGCATGTGTGTCACCCAACTTCTACACATTGCTTATGGCTGAGCTTATCTATAACCTCTCTTTCAAGTCATTAGAAACAAATAAATATTTTTAGGGACTGATTCATCTGACCTATTTCAGATATATAGGAACAGGTGGATCATACCTTAAAATTGCCTGTTTCTCTCCAGTTGTTATAGAGGAAGCACTTGGCAATATTCTCATACATAATTTCTTCACATTTACAGGAGATATACATAGCACCTAATTCCTCAGTCTACAATGGTGCCATACAATTATTTGTTACATTTTCTTCACCTTTTCTGAATAAATCCATACACAGCAGAAGTAGTCTACCAAGGCACAGCTTTTGCTCACGTGCGGTCCCCCCCATGGTGGTCAGGCAGTGAAGGGTAGGAGCACAGACCTCAGTGGGGTGTAGGTGACACGCGGTGGCCTGGGGAAGGGGGGCAGCTTGGGGGCCCTCCTCAGCACACAGCAAACACAGTGGCCATGGACCTGACGGGACCTGGGCTCTGCTACAGCTGCAGATTTACAGCGTGGTAAATCTCCGGCTTCTCAGCTGCCAAAGGAAACACGAGCGGCCACAGGAGTCGCGTTCTTTATAGGAAATGAATAAGCACAAAAGGGCCATCTGATACCCCACAGGCTAATGTGTGAGCACTGTCTTATTAAGGACAAAAGAGATCTGAGGAATTGGCAGCGATGTCAAATTTAGTACTCTGGCTTTTTAAAATATATTAATAACTCTGTCTTCTCTGACCCTTCAGATTTTTTCTTCTCCAGAAGAAACAAAAACAAAAAAACCCAGTAACTTTTAGACTCATTTGGTTTAATATATCTTGCATTTTATAGTACCAGAAGGATTTTAAAATGCTGTATTTATTATGGGCCAGATGTTGTATGCAGGGCCAAGCTAAATTGATAGGACTATTCAGGGCTGCCACAAAGCTGTGTGTTCATTGTCAGCTCTCAGAAGCGCAACGTGGCTGACAGCTATGTATCGCTAAACAAGAACTTTGAGAAAATCTGTATGATTTTGAGAGTTATATTGTCTTTTAAAGTGTTTTCTGCAAAATTTGTATAAGGGATTTACACTTTGGTATTCAGGAACTGAACTAAGCATTGACATTGGATTACTGGAGTCACCTCAATTTGCTGCAATGTGCTCTGTGCATTTATTGCTCTTTCTGGGTGCTGTTCAAATGCTTTTGTGCTTGGTTAATAAATCATACCTGAGATTTTAAAATATTTCCAAAATCTGTGGACACATAATTTCTGTTACAGTGTGGGAACCCTGTCCCTAACTTGGACTATTTTAATGTTGTACAAATAATTATTCATTTCAGTATACTGAATACTTTATTTCACCTTCTCTCCTTTCAAAATGAAGAAAAAAATAGAATTAAAAAAGCACTCCTGATAAGGATTTAATTGCAACTTATTTGTTTTGAATTTGGATTTTTATCAATAGCACAAATCCAAATTAAAGAATTTTGCAGTGAATAGTGCCACTTTTCAGAATCATCTTGCTTCTACATTCAAAACAGAAGTAGTCTCCTTGTATGTTTTCTATATTCCTAGCTCCATGCAGCAAGCCACAAAACTCAAGCTTTTCCTTGGCTTCCCATTTTGCAGAAGACCCCATATAAGTGTGCAATGATATTTTTAGCAACATATAATAATAGATATATACAATTTAGTATATATACACTATAATACATATGCATATGTATTTTGATATAATAATACAAGAGTATTGAAAAGTAGCTTTTATAATGCTCCCCTCCATGTGGTACACACGCCCAACATTTAAAAAACCCATGAATAACAGATTCTGAGCTATTAGCATGCTGAATTAGTAGGGACATCTGACTCCCTAAGTGGTATCTGATCTATTTTATCTGACTGTTTTAGAATATAATAATACTTAAACAAATTTGATATAGTGTCTTATAATAATATCCTTCATCGAAACTTTAAATCAAGAGATTTTGTCTTGCATGTAGTTTCATTAAGCAATCTTTGGTATGACCAGTAGGAAACTTGAAATATGTTTTGCTGGAGCTGCCTGTTTGTGCAAATCCTACTAGCCAACAAAGGCCACTTCAAAAGATAGATTAAAGAGTTTTAGTATTTACTTCTCTTGGAAAAATGGATCCCAGATGACAGGACCTCAGAAAATAGAGCCCTTAGGTGTTCTGCAGGAAGATGGTACTGACTTTCTTCATGCTGTGCTGGTCCTAGGTAGAAAGTACGTTTTTCTTTTGTGTGGGGTCTCTGTTCCTCCATTAATGGCAGATTTAGGACAACTGAGAACTGGTCTCAACATTTTTTTATATTGGATGAGGAATGGAAACGAGCCACTCTCAGAACAATTTCAGCACAGTTTTCTGTATATTTAGTCAAAGCTTGTCCTGATGATGTTCTCATCATTTGGGTTGCTATGATGTAAAACTATGGAGACTTACAAGCTGTCTAGAGAGGAACTTTTCACAAGGCTATGCAGCCATAGGCAGCCATAAAAAAAAAGAAATGGCCTTAAGATGAAGCAGTGCAATGTTTAGATTAAACATTAGTAAAAATATTCTCTACTGTGATGGTGGTGAGGCACTTGCACAGGTTATCTGGGGTGGCTGTGGACTCCCCATCCCTGGAAGTGTCAAATGCCACTTGGGATGGGGCTCTGAGTAACCTGGTCTAGGGGAAGGTTTCCTGCCTATGGCAGGGGGTTTGGAGCTAAGTGGTCTTTAAGGCTCCTTCCAATCCAAACTATTCCATGGTTCTTTGATTCTGTATTTGTACACAATGTCTCAAATGACACGTACTTCACAGCATTTTTAGGTGAAAGAAGAGATGAGACTGAGTCTGCTGCAAGTGCTGATAAAAAGTAAAAAACGAGGGGCAATATGCTCTCTCCAACTCATATGCACAAAGGACAGTTGCATTGGACCTATATAAAGTAATACGTTTAGACCACAGCTGTGCTGGAGACTGTTCAGTAGATCTTGCTGTTCAAATTGCCATGTATATCCAAATGGCTTTTGGCAAGCTTTGCACCTTGCTGCAGGGTCTCCTGGGAATGGTAATGCCCTAGTCAGATGAGTTTGAAACTCCTTTTCCTTTCCTCTTCTTCTTTGCAACCTGCCAAAGCTTGGATCCAGAAGCTTCTGGCCCTGCAGCCATTTTCCTTAGGTATTGATATGGCAGGATATAAAGACACAGAAAAAAAAATTAAAATACGCCTAAACTGAGAAGAAAACAGCAATATTTTAGTGTTTTAGCTGCAATTGTAAATCCCAGAGATATTTATCTGTGTAGCCAGCATTTATGTATCTGTGTAGCCACTGTCTAACATGCAGTGCCAGAAGCAGTTTCCTTGTTGGAAATGGTCCCTTTATAGTGTTTATTGTTAGAGTGCCATTTCCTCTCCTTTCCTGTCATGCACTCATGGCCAGAAGAGCTTAAAACATCTACCAGATCCCTGAAAACAGGAGAAGGTGGGTGGTACTGAGAACATACAGGGGGTCCCTCTTTTGCAAGTATGTATTTTCTTACCAATTATCTCTTCTTTAAATGTCCCCTATGTAACAGCCCTTGAGGATAGCCTGGAAAACACTTTACTTACAGTGCTGTCCATGACAAGGCTCATGAGTCAGAGCCCTGAGGTGCCTCAGGTCCCAGCCTGGGTGTTCATTAACATGTTTTAGGCTGTGAAGTACAGCTGAGCCATGGGCATGCAGATCTCCAGAGAAGGGGAGGATGGACAGATCGGGTCTGTGACACCTTAAATGGCTCAGTGCTTTGACTCAGTAATTTTAAGGGGGGTTTTTTAATCTAAATGACCCTGTGATTATAACATGAGCTATCAGAGCTTGTGAGCAAGGGACCTAAGAGGGGTTCAATGGCACTGAGGTCAGACCATGTGGTTGGACCATTGCAAAAGGTAATGTGGAACACACATTTCAGAGCAAGGTAAGGGGTGGAGGAACTGGCCCTGGTAGCCTATTGTGTAGGGGTCTAACCTCAGACAGTGAGTTTGCCATAATGGTTTGCCCTTACCAATAAGACCATTTCTGTCAAGTTTACCTTTTTTCAAAACCAAAGTATGAGGATCTAATAACGTGGCTCTTTTCAAATTGACTGTGTGATGAAATATGATTTAAGAAGACACATTGTGGAGCTTGTTTCCAGAGATGAAGGCAGAAGCCTTCTCCTAGAGTTCTCCTGCTTACCTTAGCCTTGCTTTTCTTACTCTGGGGCTAGGTCCTCAGAAACAAGGAAAGGGCAGTTTTCAGAGGGGAAGCTGGGTGATCCTGCTGTAAGCACTGCACTGGGTGTGAATGGTGATGAAAGCAAGAAGGTAAACACAGAAGGCAATTGAAAACTTTTTTTTTTTGTTGAGAAGATTTAACATAGGATTCATTGCTTTAAGCACTGCCTTGTCAGATCATTTCTCTTTGACAGGGCTTTAATAACTGGAATAAAACAAACTGTCCAGATTGTCTCTCCAGCTCTTCATAATGCTTCATACAGGAAGCATAAATGCTAGAAATCAATTGCACTTGGACAGGAAACCTGTAAAGGAGAACTTTCATGATAGAACATAAGATTTATGGGAAGTGTGGCTTTTGTGGAAGATAAAGAATAGTTAAAACACTTGGAGGAAAAAAAAAGAAGGAAAAGTTCACCTTTTTCTATCACTTAGCACCAAGCATTCAGCCAAAGGAAAAAAGGTATGGATTAAGCAGAAGACTGCCAAAGTTAGTTAGGCTTATCATTCACATATTGCCTAGAAAATGTCATTCATTCCTGTCCTAATTATTCCATATTTGGCCTGTCTGGCATTCAGTGACAAGTCATTAGCAAGATAGACAAGCTGCTATTGCAGTACAGTCTGAACTCCTCTGGAAAAACTTGCAAAATACTGAAGGGCACAGAAAAAGTGAGCAACATGTTCCTATTTCCCCAGGCTTACTAGAGAGCAAAGGTACATGATAGGAAGCTAAGATAACCTGAATCCATTTAAAAATGTGTTGGAAAAATTAAGGTAAAAAATTCTCTGCAACTCTTCTGTAACAGTGAGGCCAGGAGTTGATGAGGGGCTGTTGTATAATTTCTTTTAAGCTCTACTGGAGTTTCAGGCAGAGGAGACCAAATGGAAGTAGTTCCTATAGTTCCACCATGGGATTTAAGGATGACTGTTGCTGTTCATTCAACATGCAAAGACTCAGCTGTTGTGCCTTTACTGGGTCCTATTGTCACAGCACAAACTGAACATACCAAAGGTGTGCTATTAATCCGTACAACATCCGCTGTCCTCCATGCCCCTGTGCTGCAGAGCATTTCTCTACGTGCAGTCTGACCAATCCATGCTCTTTGCAACAGGAGATGCTATTTAGCAGCAGTTTCCTGTGATGTGGAGCTGGCTACCATCTGAAGGTTTGGCTGACATGTTTCTGCTGCCCTGTCTCCTTACCTACTCTCAGGTGCTTAATATGTGGAAACTGCCCACGAAATTTGGGGTTGAGGGGCCTCTCATCTGACATGTCCATCAGCTGTCTGGGAGAACATAGCTCACGAGGGTGTTACTACAGCACTTGATATTTGACAGGACCTTGAATAACAGGCTAGTAGCGCTGTGTGCTTATTTATACCAGCAACAGCACAGTAGTCAGTGCAGGTGAAATTGGGAAGTCACATGCCACGATAATGATAAGCTGTCCATGTTTCACATGAGTATGAGAAAGTGGTGATGACAGCTGTGTGGCACTTGGAAGGCAGATGCCTCCTGTATTCCAGATACAGTCCCCTTTAATCTGCTAAGAGCCATGCTGAATTTTGCTGTGCTCTGCATGACTTCATGTCTTGCTGTGACACTTTGAGACAGCCTCCTGCTGAGGCTCTCTGAGCAGAATTGGTCTGCAGGCTTCAGAGCTGTGTTGTGAACACAGACAGACAGGCCAGTCTATTTTCTAGCATGGCAAGTGTGGAAAAGAACCTCCATTTTCTTTCTACTGGTGATCAGGCCTGGCAGCATTACTGAAATATTAATTAATGTGCTGTACGTCTTCTTCTGGATGCACAATGACTGCTTGGCTGTTGACAAAGAGCAGGTTCCCAGCACAGAGGCTCTGGGGCAGCAGCAGGGAAAGTAGCTCTGAACATGTTATTGTTATTTCACCTTCTGTTGGTTCTTCTGCACCAGAAGAACCTTCTTGTAGTGATTATGGATGATTTGCAAATATTAAGCTATTTTAGAGTGACTCAACCATGAACAAACATAAATATGTGAAAAGGCATTTTAATCCATGTCTCCAGAAATCTTTACATGTAATAAGTTTGAGTATGATGTCTCATAAAGTAATCATTCTGAGATTTATTAAGGCCAGAAACATAAGCCTTAGCTAAGTGTAGATTTAGGCCACTCTGTATGTGACTAGCTATTTTCCTGAGAACTTTCTGACCTAAGTGTGAGACAGAAGCTTTCTTTTTTAAATAACCTTATGAATGTTTGCTGGCATGGCAAAGCAAAAGAACAAGATACAATAGCCTCTTGGTATAAATCTCTGTTAATGAGATCAGGACTAGAAACCTCATTGTTCAACTCACATTCTGTCTGAACACAATCTGCTTCTCAAATTATAAATCAGGGGCAAGACACTGTACCATTGTGTAACCCTACACTCTGGCTCTGGAATGTTTCCTAGTCATAAGAGGATTGTCATCATTTCATTTACAAGAGAACTATCAAACAGGCCTGGGCCATATTTGGTCTACAACCCCCCCTCGAAAGAAGACAAATGCCCGTGCTTGCAGCAGGGTATTTTTGCAGCAACAATACAGAAGCATGCATTATAGTGGAGTCTAAAAACAAAAGAAAAAAGCACTGTCAGAAGCAGTGCTCATTACTAAGGAAAACGAATTTGTTTATGCATACTTTATATATCTGCATCCTTCTATAAAACAAACACACATATGTGTAATAAGATCTTTGAGTTGGAAGGTTTAGTTCTGTCTGCAAAGGCGCATTGTGTGCACGAAGCCTCTGCCATCCCAGGAGACCTTACAGCACATTCTGCTTCAGAAAGAAAGAACGATCCTCTCTTACAATCTCAGACAGACAAAGGGACTTAGTCATAGGGTGTGGATGGTACACCCTGACTCATTTGAAGAGCTCTGAAGGACATAATTGCCTTCATATTTTCATCCAGCTTTCTAACAATCCAAGAAAATGGGGAAAGGCTTACTAACTTATTACTGGCTTAGGAGCTGTCTAGGAAATCCCAAGCTCACTCGTCAGCTCCATCAAATGTAGGCTGTTAAACACTTAAATGCACAACCTGCCAGCCAAGTCACCTCTCGTCTTTGGTAGGACTCACTCTACAGGAAGTGAAAGAGGTTCATCCTTAGCACCCTGTGTACGGTGTCCCTACTTCTGCCTGCTGTTAAGAGCAATATCATGAAAGGTCTGTGTAAATATCATCCTGCCCCCCATATCCCCACACAGCTCTGTTCTCCAAAGGGAGACTGTGGGCATGACTGGACAACACAGAAATCAGTGCTGCAGTGTAAATAACCACGAGAGAATAACAGCAGTACTCTGACCAAAAGAACTCTGAAGGCCATGTTCCCCAGTGCCAAACCCTTTGCCTACAGCTAAGAAGAGAGTTCAGACCTCTTGAGTAGATTGTGTAAGTTTTGCATTTTATTAGATGGCAAAACTGAGAAATCAGAAAGGGAAATAATTTCCACAGGCAAGAAATTACCAAATATTTAGGTGGACCTGAAACAAAACATTTCACATAGCTTTTGACTAATCTTATTAAGCTACTCTCAAAACCTTATCTTGAAGTGAAAAGTTAAACTTTTAAATATAAACAGAAATATTTGAACTTTAGTGGTTTTTTTCTTTGATGAAAACTCTGAATATTAATTATTTCAGCAGCATTTCCTTTTTTAAAAATGTATGTTTTCACTTTTTCAGTTTGCTTAATGGCACAACACTTCAATGATCATTCAATAACAGACAGTGGTCCATTCTACTGGCATTTTTACCTAACTGCAGGATGCCACAACCTTCAAGAGATTCAGCATCTTTTAGAGTCTCATTACAGCACAAGTAAGGAGATCGAATAAAAACATTGCTGAAAATTGAATAAAAAGCATAGGAAAGTGATTCCTTTCCTTTCCTTTCCTTTCCTTTCCTTTCCTTTCCTTTCCTTTCCTTTCCTTTCCTTTCCTTTCCTTTCCTTTCCTTTCCTTTCCTTTCCTTTCCTTTCCCCTTCTTTAAAAATTTCTCTTTCTTCTTCCCATTTTTCTTTCCTTCTGTTTTTTTTTTGCTTTTGCTTCTCTGAAAGAGCACAAACTACTAGATACAGACAAAATAAAAATGCTAAACAATTGCTTCCTTCTTGAAAAAAAACCAAAATTAATATATACAATAATAGAAACTTTATATGTAGATCCGTGTCGCCCACAGATACTTCAGTCACTCTGGATCACTGTCATCATTGTTGCTGGTTTGGGATTTATATTCAATATTGAAGGAATCACGTGGCTATGATTTGAAGTACAATTCCTAAAATATTGTGGAGTCATCTCTAGTTATAGGGGGTCAAATCCAGTTTAGGTGAATTCTCTCTTACAAAAGCAATGGTATTAGAGACGGAATCATCATGTGCCAGATGATTATGAATATTATGATGAGGAAAAAAAGGGTATGACACCTCCTGTCTACTTGATGGAATTATGTATTTCACTGTATTTGGTGAGAAATAAGTCTGGTCATTCCCACACACCACCAGCCATGTTTTAGATGGGACTCTGCCCACGCATTTCCAGTTTCTTTCGTACTGTGTGTTGTTATTCCTGTTGTGTCTGCAGAATTTGACAGTACCAGTCAGGTTGTCCTCCCAGCAGGGGCTTTACCAAAGATGCTGCCACACAACTCAAGACTTGTATATACTATATACTGGCCTAACACAGGCAAATGCATATTTTGAGGTAGCCCTTTGGTCTCAAATGCTTTGATGCACCTTCCTAGCAGCCTGTGGCTGTATAGCACAGTAGCGTTCACTGATGCAATTTTACACATACATTCGTAAGGGTTTACTTGTGCCTGTTTTGGCTGCAAAACAGAGTGTTCAAAGTGCTTGAAACATCATTTACAGGTGTCAGTAGTGGTTCTGCAAAGGACTTCCCCCTTCACAGGGCTGAAGTTCTTTTAGCCTGTCAATCTGATAGCTAAAGAAAATACCTTCTTCCCCATGAAAGCAAATTGACCAGGACCAGTGGCTGGAGGAGGAGGGTCTCTGACTTTTCCCAGTCCCCCTCTTCCCACCCATTACCATTGCAGCTCTTGCCACCGTCAAGACCTTATCAATGAGCATAGGGAAGGAACCCTGCTGTCTAATGACCCTGGCTGGAAGAAAGTTCCAGAAGGGAAAGAAGGACCAGAGTCTTGTTCGGAACTCCCAGGCTGCTGTGGCAGCTCCAGTTGCAGCCCAGCCAGTTCCTGTCTCGCTGCCTGTCCCTGTCAGCACTGAAGACTTGTCACAGTCCCCACGTGTCTGTAGCTGCGCCTATTCCTCACATCCACAGCACTGTCAAGCTTGTCACTTCTGCCTCCAGTGCCAGTGGCAGCCCTCAGGTACATTGGTTCCTGCCATCCTAAAGCCTAGCTGCAAGTGCTGGAGTGGATGGTGGCTATTGGCTGTGGTGCTTTCCCAGATCAGTAGTAGGTAATTTTCTTCCTGGCAGCATTGGAGGATGCTACACAGATGATGGAGGAAAAGGTGGACCTTGGTAGGGTAGGGTTGCTTTCACACCCTGTAAAGCCCTGATGGGGCATAAAGGTCATGTTAACATCAGCTCATTTTTTCTAAACCTGGCCCTCGCCTGGCCATGTCTGTGCTTGGGAGGTTGATTGTCAGTGATACACTCATGAGCCTCTGCTCTGGCTTTTCACAAGTTCTCAGAATCCAGCTGCTGCCCCCTGGCCTGCTCTCATAGTGCACATTCCTGATACCCAAGGGTCACCCTGTTTAGACACCTAAACAAAAATTATACTTCACTATTGTCATTAGAGCCAAAGTGACCTCAGAAACAAGGTTATTACCTTTGAGTTGAATCCTGTAACTCTAAATCAAAAAACTAATTTGAAATTATTTTCCTAGAAATGTAAATGCAGGTGCCTGCTTTTGAAAGAATGTCTTCATGTAATTGAGGAAGTTGACTCATGGGCTTTACTTTTGCCACCTAAAGTGATTAACAGGAGTAGAAACCTGGTTAAACTGCTGCTCTGGCTTGCTGACTAGCCACTACCATGGCCCCTGGTATTTGGATTATTTGCTTTTCCCTCTCTTAATCTCTGTGGGGAAACCTTCCCCCCCTATTTAAATATGAAATCCTCACCATACTGGAATGTCACAGGGGACTGCTGACAAACAGAGATGTAAGGGCTCAGTATTTCAGGCAAACCAATTTTGAGTTCCAACTCAAAATGCTCCTTGTTAGTTTGTTTCATGCCTTTTGCTGGGAATTCTACATTTATTTGAGCACCAAAGTTGAAGTAAGTACTGACACACATCAAAGTCCTTTAGGCATGTGGACTTCAGCTATAGTTTCCCTTTTCTGGCAGAACTAGCAGAACAGATGGCAACAGTGGTCATAAGAAACCAAGTTTCTGCGATTTTGATGTTTAAAGACAGTTTATCTTAATAGGCTCCAGACTGAAGTCAGCCTCTTTAAGCCAGATTTTTCCTCCAAAGATGTTGTAATGCCTAGCTAGAGCAAAAAGGTTATTTATTATTTATTATTCCATCCTTCAAAATATTTTATTGAAAAAAATTCAATCTTTCCCTAAACCTTCTTTGTAAAATTTAGGCTGCTATTTGCTGTATGTAGTTAATCTTAGTCTTGGCTGAGACAATGCACCAATAGGTAGCTCTAAACCCTGATAAACTGTCCATTGTTACGACGGGCACATGTTTTCCTCTTCTTTTTTATTTTACAGGCTGGTTCCTTCCTAAGCAATGGCAGCTCTTTTTAATGACAATGATATGATGATCTTGGTATGATGGAGAACAACAAAGTTTTTAAAATACTTTTGCCAAATGATCATTTAAGAGCTTCTTTTGGGAAGATGCATTCCATTTATAGAATACCAGTCTCTAAATGGGAGAGCATGTTCCCATGCTTGCACTGTTGAGGCACTGAATTCACTCCTGAAATAAGGCTCTCCTAAGCTTCCACACACTTTATTTCAAAGACTTGCAGTAACACTGTGTGGGGATGAGGCACAGCTCTGGTGGAAGTACAGGACTGCTTAACCCCCAGAAAAACCCTACAAGTGTTACTGTGTAGGTATGAACAGAAAATCAGGCCTCTAGTACAGAGTTATAAATCAAGACATTTTGTAAATTGTTTTTATTGCTTCTTGCAGCTAATTACAGCCTAAATTTGTTGACTGATTCTGCTCGTTTTTTAAAAGAAGTGATGTGGATGTGGCACCTGGGTACTTGGTTTAGTGGTAAACATGGCGGTGTCAGGTTGAACTCAATGATCTTCCAACTGAAATGATTCTGTGATTTTATGATGCTATGAATGCATATCTACTTTTTATCGAAACACCAGAGGAAGTGAAAAAGAAGAAGTCAAAAAGTCACCATTTCTTAGCAATTAACTAACTTCACAGATTTAGGTATCATGCTGGTTAACAAAAGGCCTTTAATCCAGAACTGGCATAACAATTCAGATGGGTTTTTAAAATTGATTTTACAATAAAGTACAGAATAAAATAGATGTAATTACCCTAAAAATGCTTACCAGTCAATTGACATTCATTATTTGAGTTTCTGCTTTCTTCTTAATTTTGTTGTAATTTTGTAATGGCAAACAGTATACACACTTAATATAAAGTACATAAAGCCACAAGATCCTGTAGCAGATAATGTCAGTGTCTCCTGTACAACTGCAGTGGGTTGCCAGCTGGAGGTACTGTGGTACTGCTGTGAGGCTATTGCAGGGCTCACCCAAGGGAAGGACATGCATTGCTGAATATTCTATAATAAAATAATGAGATATGCATGTATATAAACAGAAATGTGATTATGTATAATATTCAAGAAACATCATTTGATGGTATCATGTGATCTGTTTTCCATTCTATAAACAAGTGCATCCTTCATCTGGATTTAGAGGTTGATATTACAGAGTACAATGTCCTTCACAGAAACTACTGAGTAAATATCCATATTTTATTGGGTGCTCTGAAACATGGAGAGCTGAAACAGGTTGTTCTCTTGGTGAAGCAAAAATTCAAAACTCCATTTTTTCTCCGAGCAGATTTGATGAAGTCTCATTCATCTGTACTTCTTCTGCAGCTGGGTAGTATGACAGTTCATTCTTATCATCAAGAAGAATTCCAAACCAGTGGCTGAGATTTGAATGTGTATCTATAGCTGGACACCTGTTTCAATGCGTAAGTATATACTTGTAGTGGAAGAAGGGTCTTAAATGTCCATTAGAGAACTTACAGTTCCAGAGACTGGACAGCCTGAGCAATATCTAGTGTTTATATCTTATTCATGAAAAAAAAATCTTGTAGATGAATTAGTGGAAGAAAGCTTTGCCACAGATCAGTCAGACAAGAAAGAATTCTGTCGATTGAAAGCCAGGGAAATGCATTGGTGAGGAGAACAGCTTTGTTTCCTCTTTTTTTAAAATTTTTTTTTGGTAGGACAGACCATGAAGGACCAGAGAAAAAGCTCAAAAATGCATTATTAAAACTCACTTAGATCAAATAAAGCTAACTGTGCAGAAAAAAAAGCATGATTTACAAGTTGTTTAGCCATAAACAACTAAATTTATAAGACAGGAGGCAGAAGAAAGGAAGCTGAGGTTTCAAGTCACATCTATTACTGAGATTCACAAGAAGAAAGGCCTTGATGCATCATGGTCTTTTCACAGCCCCACTTCAAAACCAGGCAATCATTTTGAATTAAGGAGCTGGGATGCTTCCTGGGGTGTTTCGGTCTCAAATTCAGAAAGTTGAAAAAGCCTTATGAATAAAGAATATTTTCTTTAACATTTTTGTTAAAGAAAACCTACAACAACCCCAGGCAGTGCTACAGGCTGGGGGCAGGGGCTGGGAAGCTGCCAGGTAGAAAAGGACCTGGGGGTGCTGGCAAACAGCAGCTGAACATGATCCACGGTGTGCCCAGGTGGCCAAGAAGGCCAATGGCATCCTGGCCTGGATCAGCAATGGTGTGGCCAGCAGGAGCAGGGCAGTGACCGTCCCCCTGTACTGGGCACTGCTGAGGCCACAGCTCCAATGCTGTGCTCAGTTCTGGGCCCCTCACTGCAAGAAAGACATTGAGGAGCTGGAGCGTGTCCAGAGAAGGGAACGGAGCTGGACAAGGGTCTGGAGCACAAGTCCTGTGAGGAGCAGCTGAGGGAGCTGGGGGTGTTTAGCCGGGAGAAAAGGAGGCTCAGGGGGGACCTCATCACTCTACAGCTGCCTGAGAGGAGGGGGTAGCCAGGTGGGGGTGGTCTTTTCTCCCAGGTAATAAGTGACAAGAGGAAACAGCCTCCAATTGTGTCAGGAGAGGTTTAGATTGGATATTAGGATGATTTTCATCATGGAAAAGGTTGTCAGTCATTGAAACATGCTCCACAGGGTAGTGGTGGTGTCCACAACCCTGGAAGTATTTAAAAGATGTGTAGATGTGGCACTTAAAAGATGTGGGCTAGGGATGGACTGGGCAGTGCTGGGTTAATGGTTGGACTTGATGATCTGAGAGAACTTTTTCAAACAAAACAATTGTGTTTTGTTTCTATGTTTCTAAGTATATGGTCATATCTATAATTTTTCTTCAGTGTAAATTTACAGTATAGGAGAAGACTAATGATACAGAATTATAAATACTAAGTCCTGCATCATACATTGAACTTTTGAAAAGTATATTTTGTACTTCAGACACTCATATGCCTATTCATTTCTTTACATTACAGGTATCATATTTTGTTTCCTACAGACAAGATCTAGAATATACAAAACAAAATACAAATACCTATTGAAGAAAGGTAATACTTATTACTTACAAAAAATGGTATATCTTCAGGTCAAAGTAGGAATTAATTGCATTAACAATTATTTTATGCACTGCCATGCATAATTACTCCTTTTTCTCTCTATGTTGTTAAGAAATACAGATTATTTATGAGTTATATATACTTCAAATGGCCTGTTAAATTACTGTTCTTTGAAATTTCTTGGAAGTTCCTGGACCTAGCAAGTGTCTTCAGATACTAAAATGAAAATGAAGCCAGAGGATAAGGCAGTCTGATATAAACTGTTAAAGCCTGTTTACAATAATAAAAAGATCATGTTGGGATTTTTTTTACATAAACAGAAAATAGGGCAAGCCAGCTGAACTGACTGATATCAGTATTTTCAATTATAATTTTACAATAAAATAAGCCATAAGGTTAGCTTGTAGAAATTAAACCTGAACACATTAAAATTAAATACTTACTAAGGGTTGCTTATTGCAAAACATGTGAAGCAAACGGGTTTCTGATAATGGCTTCTTGAACATCTGAAAAAGCATTAAAGTATAAAACAAATATTATATAAACAAAATACTTCAATAAAAGCAATATTCACAGTCAAATATTTAACTCAAAACTATGTGAAGATTGTGAAAATGTAATTTAATAGCACTGGTTTTATTTCCCCTATCAACAGCTGCTGAAGTATAGGCCATACCTCTATCTTTAAAATTTGCACCTAAATAGTATATGAACAAAAAAATTAGTATCAATAAAGACATCTAAAGCTAGAGAAAAGAATGCCATCTACTCTTCAGGAACAAATATTCCAGATGTAGATTGGCTAGTGGTTGACTGCTATTCATGAAAAAGACCAATATAAAGCTACACAGTTTTTAAATTTGGTAACATGTGAAAACAAAGCCAAAAGAAGGGGTGCAAAACGGTAACAGTTTAGAAAAGCAATGTACTAGTATGCTATGTAAATACCTGTAACACTTACTCACAAGTACTTACATGTAAGTCTACCTGTAAAATTTCCCAGCTTCCTATTAACCAATTTTAATCCCCAAATAATTAGGCAAGCTAATTAAATTTCTGAGATACATATGTACGTGTATGTATTACACTAACTTTCACAGTCATTACATTTGCAATCTGTTAACTCCTATGATTCTCTCACTGTTTCTTCCATATTGCTATGTACTTTTCTTACGGTTTTCCTTTTCACACTTTGAAAACTTCAGCGTTCTTGCTCCCAGTTCTTTTGCTGAATTTACCTTTCCCTTCTTTGTCATTTCTCTGTTACTTATACAGAAATTTAGTTTTATATGCTCATATTTTTCTTTTCATATGTACTTTCTTAACCTGAGCACATCATACTGAAACATTTCTCTGGTAAAAAATGTATTTTTTCATTTCCATTTGCCTGGAAGCAATAACCACAGGTTATGATAAAATGAAATGCTGAACCACTGTTTGACAGAGCAACAAGTAAGCTACAGTTGTAAGCTACAGCTGAAGAAAGCTTCTAAACAATTGCAAAGATCTTTTATTCTGCTGTTGCCGTTTATAGGAAACTGAAGCCTTTTTCCTCAAAGTCAGACTATTCACCATGTAATGTAGAAATATATGGATAGTGTGCAGAAGTTTAATAAGCCCTGGTTTAGTTTGATTCCAGTCAATAAGGGGGTAAACTTGGGTAACCTGACCATAAAATGGTATAGTCCAGAGGAATAGGGGAACAGCAAAGTGAAATCAACAGACTTTAAGAAAACACACTCTAATAAACTCAAATAATTGGCATGTAAAATTTTATATGAAAAAAGTCCAAAGTGCAAAAAGAATTGCAAAAGAAATAAGATGGATAAGCTTTGGAACAGATTTCCTAGTGAGGCTGATGCGGCTGATGCACCTGATGCACCTTGAAGGAACAATTTTGACAAACATCTCTTAAAAACAATATCTACTGTTACTCTGAGCCAGTTTCTGAAGGTGTCCTCCCATAACATTTAGAGTTATTTTTTACCAAGATAAAGTCACTATTATTTTAAATTAATTTCATTGACTTAAAGAAAGGCTTCCTGATTTTCATACATTTAGTATATAACAATAATAATAACAACAATAATTGAAAATATTTCTATAACAGAATTCCTGTTTTTAATAAAAAAAAAATCCATGGCAACAAAATATAAAGTTATTTAATGAATTGATGTACCATTCTATTTATTGTCCAACTTACTTTGTAGCTTTTGATTCAGACAATCCAGAGACTGGAAAATCTTCCGTTCTTCTATGGAAAGAGCACTCCTGCCTGGACACAGAGCCCTTTTAAGCAGTGAGGGCTGGCTGGCTGGCTTCACATGGTCCATGGCTGCCAGGATTTTACTCTCTGCAATTGGTGTACTTGCTAGCTTTTCTGCCACCAGAAACTGAGCAGTGCTTTCTGAAACTGAAGAGATTACAGGTAGAACTTCAAATGAGAAGCGCTCACTTGAAAAAACATATAAATAAACTGCTTGTTTTCATGACTGTAGGTCTGTGAAACACACAAAAGTGATGTTAAAAGAAGAAAGAGGTGGCAAAATCAAGAAACATGGTATATTAGAAAATGAAATGATTAAGAACACTAATGCATCTTACTAATGGCACCAGAGCAAGTCCTAATGAGTTTGGAAATATGTAACGATAGCAAGCAATACCTGACCACATGATATAGTTATATGTGACATATACAGTTAAAAACAAACAGGAATTAAATGAAAATTGAATATATGTTGTAATGCATTTATAAAACCATTAATATCATGCTATATGATGCTGTATCTTACAGGGAATTACCCTTTCTTACAATCATTGATGCCAAAAGACAGAAGTCATGTTACACAGAGGGTATATTCGGTCATTCTACTTTATGTATAACAAAGAAGTGAAGTGAGTTGTGTTACTATACCTTCCTCAGATTTAGAGGTGTTTTTCGTCTTTTGTACTGGATCAAAGGCAGATTGAATGGGACTCAGCTGGACAGCACATAATGAATTCTATCAAAAATATTGTAAGAGTATTTTAAGTATAATTTAAGGTAACTACACTACCTTCTGAACATGTTTTGTTATTTTGTATTACCAAATGTTTTCAAGTGAAAAAATATTACTGTACACAAATATAGAGATGTATTCTAGTTGGTTTTATTATTTTCATTAGCAGTGGCAGCAATCTGACTAAGCACATTGATTCAAAATCATGTGACAATGAACAAATCTGTGATATTCCTGAAACTCTTTCCATTTTGACCATAAATAACATTTTTATTTTTTATAGTATTTTATATTAACCTGTGCATGATGAGCAGGCTTCCATATTTTAGAGACAACATTTTGTCTTCTGCATTCTGAAAAAACTCGGCGTTTATTTTCGTAGTTGTCAAAAACCTGATTTTGTCTTGTAACGGGAACACCACCTTAAATGACATGCAGACAAAAGTAAACCAAAAATGTGCAAACAACATGTTAAATATAGTAGTAGTATATATAGCAGCAAAACTAATAATGGTGAGTAAATGTCTCTATCCACATTTAGATATTTACATCTGATCTCCTTAAATTGTCTTGGATGTAGAAATAAGCAGCTTAAGTGAAGCCCCATGTTGAGTCCTAGATAATAAAGATGGTCTGTACAGAGATACAAGGTGGTCTTACCAAGTAAAAAGGAGAACGAAAGGTGAGCTGTGATATAAAAAGTATCAAATAAGTAATGTTTAAGAAAATAAATTGCATTTGGAGAATAATCTTAAAGTCTAACTGTCCAACACAATAAATCACTGTTGATAAATTGTTCAATGTGTTAATTGATTCAACTTTCATTAAGATTACATAGTAGTGTGCAGAAAAAATGTAGTAGTTCACAAGGTTTATTTGAGTCACAAAATCACAGAATGGTAGAGATGGGAAGGGACCTTCTGAGGCCATCTGGTCCAGTGCCCCTACTCAAGCAGGGCCACATAGAGCTCATTGCCCAGGACCATGCCCAAATGGCTTTTGTGTGACTCCAAGGATGGAGACTCAAGAAAGTCTCTGGGCAATTTATGCCAGTGCTCAGCAACGATCACAAAAAAACCCAAAGTTTCCTGATGTTCAGGGGAAAATTCCTGTTTCAGTTTGTACCCACTGCTCAGGTACTTTCAGCAGGCACCACTGAGGAGAGCCTGGCTCCATCCTCTTGGCAGCTTCCTTTCAGGTATTTATAGACATTATTAAGATTCCCCAAGGCCTTCTCTTCTCCAGGCTGAATACTCCAAGCTCTCTCAGCCTTTCCTCATAGGAGAGGTGCTCCAGTCCCTTTACCATCTTTGTGGCTTTTCACTAGACTCTCTCCAGCATGTCCATGTGTCTCTTGTGCCTCTGAGGAGCCCAGAACTGAATACAGTGTTCCAGATGTGGCCTCACAGGTGTTGTGAGGTTTAAAAGTCATGGATTTAAACCTTATTTCTAGAGCTTGGCATTTTGTAGTTCATCTTATTAATTCATGCATCTTTGTGCTGAATTTTAAAAGGTGGTACTGTTGTACAGAATTTTCTCTCAGCCAGAGAGGTCTAATCTAGACACTGTACTTCAAATTTATCTCAGTTTTGTCTGGTGTAGCAATACATTTTCAAAATTGAAGCAGCAAGTTCCAAAATTAAAATTATGTTCTTAATTAAACTTTCATGCATACAGGCTGGAGATGCAAATTAGTATTTTCATGTGCAACTCAGGAATCTACATACCAAGGAGATAATATATTCTTATTTGTAAACACAATTACTAGATTTGTAAATGGAGTTACTTGATTTAAACTTGGGAAAACAAATTACCTATTTATTTACACAATAAATATTTACACGTGCAGTTTAATGTGCAGTTCATAATTTGACCAAGAGTTGCATTACTGATTCTAACACAATTTTATTTTTTTCTGGTTATTACAGTGACATTAAAGCAGAATTCTTATCACTCATAGAAAAAGAAAAGAACTGATCCTAGAAACATATTTGAAGTTAGTCACCTGGCTGCTGCCATCAATAGTAACATGGGGGACATTAACTTTGAAACATTGCCATTTAGTTATATGCAAATTATTGTAACATGATACATGATGCTTAATAGCACCGGAAAAGGAAAGGAAATGTGATCGTTGTACTGAATATGATAGAAAATAAAAAAGAAAAGAAAAAGAAAAATAAGAAACTCCTTGTTATATTAGTAATTACATAATGTCTTTCTGAAAAAAAAAAACACCAGAATTCAAAGTTGCCCTATGTGTATGCATCAATACTTAAATTTAATTCATTTGCAAGACTAGATCAATACCAAGAAGATTCCTTTGAGACATTTATAACAAAATAATAGTATCTTTAAGAGAATGAGATACTGAGCAGTCTACTGCTATTTCACTGTATTATATTAATTAGCCCCGTATTTGTCACAGGCTAAAGGTTAAACACATTTTTAAAGCCTTTACCAACTGAAAAAGTAAGATGTTAAAAATTCTAATATCCAGCTACAATAATATGCTATAATATGTGTCAGGCAGAAGATATACAGCTTGAAGCCTGGAAGCCAAACTAAATTAAGATCCTCCTAGACAACAACTGTATTCATCTGGTTCTCACTTTTGGAACATTTGGCAAAGCATTACAACAGATCACATTTTCTACATGTGTCTTCACAGATCTCATGGAACTCTGGAGATATTTTAATAGAGAGCAGTGCAGTATTCAGTCTTACTGCAAGCACTTTAGGACAAGACTATGGTGTCTATGTGCATTTGCAGGCAATTGAACAAATAACAAGTTATCTAGAGTATTTAAAATAAAGAAGACTTTCAAAATACAAAATATAAGCAGATACTGATAGAGGGCAACCCATATAAATTTTAAAAGGCAGTTACTCAGCCCTTCTCTAAAAGAGCTGGAGGTATGTGACACTGGGGATGTAGCATTTAAAGTTGCAGTAAAGACACTGTCAGTAGTACACAACTTGGACCCAGGACATTTCCTGATTCATTGATCTGATGTGCAGATAAGGACATCAAGAGACAAAAATCTCTGCTGGAGGCAAGGTGTGATAATGCAAGTCTTCATTCATTTCCAATGTAAAATCAAATAGGTTAAGTCACACAGATCTTAAACTCATCTGTTTGACTTTGAACTGGAACAGACAAGCAGATAGTATTTTCTCTTCCCACCCCTGCTTTAGGCCAAGAACATTCACCTGCCTACATCTGCTCTTACACAACAGAGTTGTTCTGAATCACTCCACAGTTAAAACTGTGTAGATAAAACTAGAAATGTGGGGGGTTTAAAGTTATGGGTATTCATTATTTTGCTAGAAAGCATCTTTGAGTTGCATGACCAATCCTTGGGCCGATCCCAGTATGTGAAGCAGTTTGGAGTACTGCTTGTGCCTGAAGCAGGGATTACAGTTTCAGGAGCTCCAGCTGCAGCCCTCAGTAGGAAGCAAAGCAGCACACTACATAGAAATTACAAGTACAAGGATGTCATCAGTGCCCAAGGCACAGAATATAGCTAGGCTGCACAGGACAAACAAGGCAAATCAAAAAGCATGAAAAGTAAATTGAAATGTAAACCCCAGGAGATTAATGTTTATTCTCCCAAAAATTTCTTATCTATCTTTCTTGTATCTTACCAACCAATCTGTATCTTATATTATTCCCAAGGTTAATTTTTAATAAAATGCAGGATTGTTCCTCGAATGTCTTAAAATTTTTTAAAAATCAGATATACCTGGCGGCAGAGCAAAGTTTGTCTGGCAGAAGCTCTTTGATTTTAACCTATCTTTAATTTTTGCTCAGCTTTTAATAGTGTTATTTAGACTAAGTCTCAGTAATTGTAGGGATTTACAGTGTCAGATTTTTAAAAACACAGTAGAACTAAACTTCTTTCACTCTCATGTGGCAGTGACTGTTGGAAAACAAGCTATCACTCTCAGTTACCTTGTAAAACTCACTTGTATAAACATAGTCACTTCCTCCTATATCATTATTTAGACCACCTGTCACATCTGCTCATTAGTCACGGACATAATCTCAGGGAAAATACTTCCTTTTCATTTAATATTGCAGAGAGCTATTAGAAATGAGGATTGGTGTTTGAGAGGCCTCTGGGCACCACTAGAATAGAAATGAGAATGAAAAATGGTGTAAGCTTGTTAAAACTGGCTGTGTTGTGTGAATGGATGACAGGTTGGATGTTTTAACTGAAAACAAATCTGTGATGTATTTGAAGAAGACTTTTGTCTGAACATCCCCCCACCCCAGACCCAGAAACATGACTCTTACCAGTAGCAGAGTCTTCTGGAGCTTGAGTAAAATGTGCTCCATGCCAGAAGGTGCTTGTTTTTCCAGCTGCTGGGATATGATAGAGATGTAATCCATTTTCTGTGTTAACAGGTCTTCTCTCAGAGCAAGTTACTGAATGATCTTGACAGGCGCCTGCTTGAACATTATTTACAGAACAAGTTTTTTTTGCCCAAGGTTCGTATTTGGCTGTGCTGCAGTCAGGTGTAGAGATGGCAGTGGCCAACCCAGCACAACCAGCAGCATTCTCACAGTTTTCTGCACTGTTTCTATTTAAAACAACATGCCTGTCAGTGAAATCACTGCTGCTAGCACTGGTAGCTTGCAGGCTGGCAGGCGGCAGTGACTGACACCCAGGGCTGGCTGTGTTTTCAACACTTCTGTCTCCCAGCAGAGGTGTGGAAGGTGGGTGAGGCGTGAGATATTTCCCTGGAGCTTTTTGAGTTTTGTTGGCTTCAGTGGCTGACTGCAGTTGGATCATGGTGCCTCTTCTCTTCTTGGGCATAAAACGTGACTGGACTCTTACAGATGTTGCTCTTTTGGCTATTTTTGCCTTATTTTTGAGTTGACCACCTTCTTTAATTTTAGCATTATTGCTACATACTGGGGGTTTACTTGCTTCACCTTTTGATACCATCCAAGCTTTCTTAGCAGAAAAGGATCCTGTAGATGTAAATATATCCTGAGATGGGTATTCTTTATTTGATTTTTCAGTATTAACATTTTGTTTCGATATATGAGAATTTTCCTGATGATTTTTTATGAACATGGGGTTAGAAGGCTGAGCAACAATACTTANTGGTGTGTTGTTTCTTTTTTCTTTATTTGATTTTTCAGTATTAACATTTTGTTTCGATATATGAGAATTTTCCTGATGATTTTTTATGAACATGGGGTTAGAAGGCTGAGCAACAATACTTAAATTATTCTTAGAAGCATTATTTGCAGTTTGAACACATTGCAGGTGTGAAGAAGATATTTCACTGATGCTTTTTTCATAGCATTTTTCATCATTTTCTACTATTATCTGGTCAATTTGATCATACCATTTTAGCTTCCTATTGCATTTTTCATTTTCTGCACTTTTCTTTTTTATTTTTGCCAGTTCTAAACTGTCTCTGATAGATGACATATGTTGAGTTCCAAAACTGATCCCATGGTCTGTAACCACAGCTTTAAAATGACTGGGTTCATATTTAGAATCCTTCTTTAAGATACTTGTGAATAACTTTGCTCTTTTTCTTTCAAGAATATTATTTTTCAGGATTTTGTACTGTGCAGGAGTGTCAGAATTGAACTCTGCATCAGGTAAAAGTGACATAGTTTCAATTATATTTCCTTTTCCTCTATTATTCTGTTGCTTAACTTCCAACAGAATGGAGGCATTTGGTATGCCCTGAAACAAAGATGTTTCTGAAATAATATCATTCATACATTTAGTATTTTCTTCTTTTGTTTCAGTCATTTTTCCTAAGGTATTTTTTAAAAAGCCTGTACTGATGTTTTTGTCCTTTGGTAACACATCAGCTGTGCTGGGAATGCCAGTGGAACATCCCTGATTTGGAAATAAGATTACAGATGTTGCAATAGGTTGACAGGATGCTTGCATAGATTTAGTTCTCTCCTGTGGGGTCATTTTAAAACTCTGATCTTGCATCAGATCCTGAATTCTTTCTCCTGGAAAAGAATCAGAGCTGTCCCAGGCTCTGATAGGATTGAAAAGAGGATGACCAGTGGTAAATCTGCTAGCTGTTCCAGAAGATGGCTTGCTTCTGTCTTTTATATTTTGCAGAAAACTAAATGCATTACGTACAGAACTCTTTTGCTTACCAGAG
>VZTT01043519.1:13662-28785 GCA_013400855.1 Buphagus erythrorhynchus | reverse complement strand
TTCTAGTGTCTCACCACCCTCACCCAAGAGAATTTCTTCCTCCTATTTCATCTAAACCTAATCACCTTCAGCTTGAGGCCATTGCCCCTTGTCCTGCTGCTACATGCCCTTGTGAAATATCCCTCTCCAGCTCCCTTGGAGGATCCTGTAAGTACTGAAAGGCTNAGAAAACAAACTTTAGTCTCTTTAGAGACAGACTGAATTGAAATTCAGCCTCACTCACCCACAGTAAGTAGTAAATACTAGCAGGTACTCATGAATTCAGAAGGAGATGAACTGAAGCTTGGAGAATCATGTTTTCACCCTCAGCGTTCAATTTTTATTTATACATCTAAGCACTGGTACATAAAATAGGGATAAATACATGGAAATTATTAACATGAAGAGTTAGTTATGAAGGTACAAGAGGGAAAAATCCAGCAGTCATTTTGATAGTAGTGAGAGGGTGATTCTAATAGAGGAAAGTGCTCTCTCTACAATGCAGGAGAAATAGGTCCCAGTGGAAGGGAGACCAAAGGTCAAAGCCACAGCTTTCCAGCGCACCAAATGAGAGAATTACATATTTGGCTTCACTAATTAATACTAATTCAAAATTTCTGCAATAATCGCTGCCTACTTCTGTCTTTTAAAATCATTGTTGCTCTTCCCTAGTATCTCTAATGTACTGAGAAACCTAGATATTATATTCTGATCTAGTTTTGAGCAGAGTTATTTTATTTCAAATTACTTGTTAGGAAGACGAGTTTGGATTCCTTCTGAAAAACATTTCATTCCTTTCATCCTACAAATGGCTCCTAACTGAAGAGCCACACTGGGGACTGACAAAAATAGTTATGATTTTCCTGGGCATTGCAGGCTAAACAAGGAAAGTATGCTTTTCAGTGATGAGGAAAAGATGATTCCCTCTTACAGTTCCTAATACAATTCCTAGAGCTTGGGGTTTGGTTTGGTATGGATAAAGGCAGCCTTCTCTGAGGATGGAAAAGAGGCTTTTATGCTCTCTAAGGCATTTCTCTCAGTTAAATGGAGAAGAAAAAAGAAAAAAACTAACAATCAATTTCTGGGTATCAGCCAAGGAAAGATATGCCTGAATCCATTAGGCTAAGAAGGTTTCATTGTGCAGCTGTTCTAAAAGATTAAGTAGCATGGCTGACTTCAGACTAAAGAACCTGTATTAGAATCACAGCATTCATTGATGTAGGTGACTGACAACAGACTGCAGATTGTACTTTATAGGCCAGTATGATATCTTGCCATGATGTAAAGGTGACTCAACAGGCCAACAGCCAGAGAAAGCAATTTAAATATCACAGTTTGTACTGAGGAAGTAAAATTGAACAAAATCAAAAGTATGGTTAAAAATCAAGATATAAAAAAAAGGACCTTCTTTTGCTTAGAGACAGGTTTAAGTTTAAGGTGGCAGGGCACAAAAGTCATAAGTATTACTGCATTTTTTCATAGCTTACAGGGACAATGGAGAAAATATCCATAATCTCATCAATCACAACTAAAGATGAAATTTTGAAAATCAGCACTGTTTTAGTACAATTTTTTCTCTGTCCCCTGACCTTACAAAAGTGAATAAAACCCTCTACATCTGAAGGTTAAGACTTCCGTATGTACTAAAATCTCCATCAGCTTCCACAGGAAGAGCAGAGCTTTGCTGTGGCGTTCTTATGTACCCTTCATCACTGTGGTGTATAATCAAATGTAGTAAATGTGAGAGTAGCAAGAGAGAATACTTCACATCTTCACTGTATTTCGGTCCAGGGAAGAAGTCACAGCTTATAATAATTCCTATGCAGATAGCTGAGGTCAGATAGGACTGGGTCACCTCATCTGATTCAGCGTATCAGAGGATATTACATTTGAGGTCTTTCAATTTAAGTCATCCAACTCAGAAATCATTTCTGTGATGCTTCTTTTTTAATCTGTGAAGGTCAGAACCACACTATTCCGGCATCAGTTTCATCGATAATGCATACAGAGGCAAATAGTCATTGCCCTTCTCTTTGCATTTAAATGATGGAAAATTTCATTTGCATTTAATGACACAGTGTTATCCCAGGAGTCCATATAAAGATATTTGTCTATGAATTTCCTCAAATTTCACAGTTAGAGACTAAGCACATATTGATCCTATTTCCTATCTCTGGATTCATGATATTGTGACTGCCTATACAAAACCATATTTTGCTTCAAAAGACCTACTTTACCAAGTGATATAAGTGATTATTACCACTATTTACCCTTCCAACTCTTTTAAATAATCCTAGAATGAGATTATTCCAGTCACAGATAGAAATGTGATATAGAAATACAACACTTTCAGTGATGACTTCCCCCTATATTTTTTGAGATCCACCAGTCAGTTTTTAATACTATCCTATATTTGATCTGTCAATACTAAGGAATGATATTATTTTAACAATATAGTATTTTAATCAGGATTCTATTTAATAATGAATTAACCCTTATCGATACTTATTTGTTACACCTATGTCCTTATTTTTATGAATTTAACTTAGTCTCCTCAAAAAATTCATGCTTTACAAGATATATTTTCATGAAATTCAAATTATGGAAATAATTGCATTCTTTGTCATCTGAACACTGTAGCAGCTTTTCTGTTATTTTGCCTCAGACTAAGAGAACTTCAATTGGGTTATAAAAATATTTACATTGTCAGTGTATTTTCCTTGAACCAACTAAGGCCTTCTAACCTTCAGTAGTGATTCCTATAGCCAAAAATCAGACAAGTTTTTGGAATAGTAGTTTCCAGACCTGGTAATATGTAGTTACAAATCAGTTTAAGCAGAAATCCTGTAATCACTGAGATATCACTCACTGAGTATACAGATAACAGTGATTTTAATATAAAGCAAAGGTATTTGGTATATATGGTCTTTTATATAAGCTAATATGACATATAAAAATGAGCATCACTGATCACTCAGCTTTCTTACCTAATGTAGAACTCTACCTCACCCTCCTTATCCTTGTATTACAGGATCATGGTTTAAAGTTTATCCTTCCAGAAATATCCGTCCCTTCCAAAATTAAATATCAGTTCAAAGAAAGAGAAGAGGGAAAATTAATATACCTTTTCCTGAAACAGAAGATTGGGTTCTCAAGGATAAGCAATGAACTCCACAAAACAGATATAAGTAAGTGTGTCCCCTTTAACCCAGCAGTGCTTTTACTACCCTTGGTAGGAAAATAAGCATGCAGCTTTCCCTTAGGGCAGGGGGTCATGTGATGATGTTCCTGTGCTCCAAACCAGGGTTTATGCCCAACACAAAATAGACACTTCTGAGCAGCAGTTTGGGGAGGAGGTGTAATTGCACATATTCACAGAGACAATATTATGGAGAAATGGAGAAAAACCAAGCAAAAATGCAACATGTCCCTGTCTCATGTCAAAGTTTAAAAAGAATCATTGATTTTTAGCCTAAGAAGAAGCTATTCCTATGATATAACTATCCTAATGATTCCAATAAAAATAATTTTTTGAGCTAATGGAAGAGAATATTCAACAATTAAGAACATCAGAGGTTGTATCATAGATTTTATATAGAATTTTACAGCATTTTGTGGCAGGTATATGCAGATACCATATGCTATGAACAAAAATTAGGAAATAAAAGCCCATTGTGTTTAGATCAGTAGGCAAAAAATGCCAAAATATCTCTCTTTGCACTGAGAGAGTAAGAAACACAAAAGATAAAAATGGTTATGAGTCATTGCTAACATATCACTGCCTCTGTGAAAGCCAGATAGGGAGAGAATATATGAAAGTCACTAGTCAGCATGTGTGAGGGAAGCCCACACCAAGATAAAACTATTCTAAAACACAAATTCTGTGAAATGCATAAGGAGAAGCTTGAGTCTTTTGCAATACTTGACAGAAATAATCCTACTTAGCTTATGAAATGAACAGCACTCAAGCTGCAAAAATTCCTTTGCTTCTGTAAAGACACAGTGACTTAAAGAAGATAAACTAAAACAGAAACTCATTTCCATCCCTCTGCAAAACTGGTGACATATGTGCTACTCCTAGATTGTATGGAAGTGTAAATAAATTCTACATTCTACAGATATATTTTGCATTTGATTAAAAAATTATAGCAAGTTTGTCCCTTAAGAGACAGAATAGTATTGGTTTGAACTTCTAGTAGAATGGGTGGAGTGACAGCATTTCACTTTTGTGCTGATACTTGCTTTCTTCTTCTTAAGTAAGCTTGATTTAGAAGCAGTATTTCATGGAAGTGGTATTAGATGAAAAATTTATTGTCTTGCTAAAATGCAGCACACTATCTGAATTCTTTTTCTCTTACAGCAGTGTCCCTTGCACATGGTCTGACTGCCAGAAACTAGACTAACTACTAATAGGTTTTGATTTGATGGTCCTTAAAGATGAAGGGAGAAGTCTCTGGTTTTAGCCTTCATTTAGTTTCTTATTGAGAAAATATATCTTTCTCATTAATTCTGCATTGTGAAAAGGGCAAAAACACATGTAGAAGTGAAATATGCATAACAAACACTGAAGATTCTTCTCCATCTGAAAATGTTTATTACTGCAAATTATGTTTATAACCATCTAGGGAACCTGAATGCACTGAGTCCGTGGAATCTGATGAGGTTCATCCACAGGTCCTGAGGGAACTGGCAGATAAAGCAGGTAAGCCACTGTCCATTATATTATTATTATGTTTTTAAAAATTGTGGCAGTCAGGTGAAGTTCATGATGACTGGAAAAAGGGAATTATAACCCCCCTTTTAATGACAAAGGTGCAAAACCCAGGCAACTGCAGACCAGTCAACTTCACCTCTGTGCTCTGCCTGGAGCAGATTTCGTGGAAACTATGCTAAGGCACGTGGAAAATAAAAAAGTGATTATAACAGCCAATATGGCTTTACTAAGTGCAAATCATGTCAAATCATGAGAATCATGAAGAATTTGCTACTGGTGGACAGGGCAGAGCTACTGACATCCCCTACTGGACTTATGCAAATTGTTTGACTCTGTCCCACAGGACAGCCTTGTCTCTAAATTGGAGACATGGATTTGAAGGATGGACTACTGGGTGGATAAAGAACTGACTGGATGATCAGCCACAGAGAGTTGTGGTCAAGGGCTCATAGTCCATGTGGGGGCCAGGGATGAGTGGTGTCCCTCAGGGGTCAGTGCTGGGGCCGATACTGCTCAACACCTTTGTCAGGGACACGGACAGTGGGATCAAGGACACCCTCAGCTGTTCACTGACAGCACCAGGCTGTGTGGGGCAGTCGACACACTGGAGGAAAGGGATAGCATCCAGAGGGACCTGGACAGGCTTGAGACCTGAGCCAGTGCAAACCTCATGGGGTCAATAAAGTGAAGTACAAGGTCCTACAGCTGAGTCATGGCAATCCCAGACACACCAACAGCTTGGGCAGAGAAGTGATTGAGAGGAAGCCTGGGAGAAGGACTTGGGGATGGTGGTTGAAGAAAAACTCAGCAAGAACTGGCAGCTTGTGATTGCAACCCAGAAAACCAACTGTGTCCTGGGCTACAACAAAATGACCATCAGAGAACTTGAGCATTTCCTCTACAAACACAGGCTGAGAAAGTTATAACTGTTCAGGCTGGAGAAGAAAAGGTTGCATGGAGACCTCAGAGCAACCTTCCAGTATCTGAAGGGGCCTATGGGGAGCCAGAGAGGGATCCTTCATCAGGAACTGTAATGGTAGGACAAGGAGTAAAGGGTACAAATTGAAAGACGAAAATTTTAGGCTGGATATTCGAAGGAAATTCTTAACTGTGAGAGTGATAAGATAGTGGTTGTCCAGGAAGGTTGTGGGTGCTCCAACCCTGGCAGTGTTCAGGAGCAATCTGAGTAAGGCCTTGAACAACCTGGGTTAGTGGGAGGTGTCCCTGCCCATGGCAGAGTGGGTTGGGACTAGATGTTTTTAAGGTCTCTTCCAGCCCTTAATAGTCTATGATTCTGTGAAATGCAAAACCAAGTCAGGCCTGTATGCTAGGTGGTTTATCTGTAGTCATCCATGATCCTTTATACAGATAAAGTCTAGTTTCAAAGCTAGAACCTAACATAGGAATTGTTAAAGAATTTTTAAAGAACCAGCCTCTGTAAATTAAGAGGAAAAGGATATTCAAGTAAGCCACTGAGAGAATGTACAAATTGTAAGAAATTTACTGTGTGAAAACATTCTCATATCAGGAAGGTTTTTGCTGCTAGAAAAAAAATAAACATAAATCATAAATGGTTTCAATCTTATTAAGGAGCAAATTACAATGGCCTTGGTGGAATGTATGAGTAGCCTGAATGATTGTCTCTTGTTTTCAAATTCTGAAATTAGGATTTTCAAGTTATCTGGCACTTGAGTCATATTTGATGACTAAGTATTTTGGAAAATTAATGACTAATGGCTCTGTATATCTGAAGACTCAGCTGCAGAGGCAACAAACTGAAATTCCTCACACATGACTCTGGATGATGCTGCTCTTGGAAGGAAATCTTGATGACCCTAGAAATCTCTGTACCCTTCAGTGAAGTTAGAGAGGAAAAGCTATCCAAAGAATTTGCAGAGGAGTTTGTCATTGATTTATTGCCTTAAAGAAATGATTTATTCATTCTGATTCCCTGTTGCATCTCTTATATTCTGTAACAATGTAACAATTCAAACCAAAAACTATGAAGGTTACTATTAGAGCAATTCTTAGTAGGTCCAAAAATACTCCTTTCATTCCCTAAATGAATTAATCCCTAAAAAAGGGGATTTTTAGGAGATCATCATACCTATCGTCCTGAACCAAAGTGTTACATAATAACAGGCATAGATATCTTGCCTAATTTTTTTTAGAATAGGCATAATTTTCTTACCTAATTCACTCTCAAGTGTTAGGAGGGTCTTTTCAGTATGTAATAAAATAACCCTTTTTTACAGTTGGAGTTAATTACTTTTCACCCTGTTCCTAAAGATAAGTTCAGATTTCAGGAAGGGGTTACTGATTGTACTGAATTATTTTAGATCACTGATTTGTATTAGGCCCCAAGTGAAAAATTACAACTGGGTCATTGACACACCCTGAATAAAAGGAACTTTGTCATGCTTTTTACATAAATGCTAATACAGATTAAAGAGGTAATAACAAAACTGAACTGTCTCAGACACTTACTGCACTGATTTGACTCCAGACAGAGCAGCATGAAACTTCATTACTTTCCTGGTACTCTAATCCAATCACTATTTTATAGTGTCTGTAACACATACATCCCCAGGCACTCCACATAAAAACATAATTAAAACAAACATTGCACTGGATAAGCTTTTAGAAACAAAGTATCTTTTTACTGTCAGTTCCTTCTAGTGGAGAGACACGCAATGATATATATTTAAAGGATTTACTGTGAAAATGAAACCAGGGAACATTAAGAAGATATTAATCAAATGAGCATGATGTACTAAGTAATATGATGATACTCAACATTCACCATGGGGTAAAGACACTGGTGAATCTGACATATTCACAATATTTGCATATTAATTCCTGAAGAAATTGACAGCCAATGCAGCTGCAAACTAATAAGAGCTACAGCATGTGGAATAAGATTACCTTACCTGAACATGAATGCTGCACTATTCTTCGTAACTTGGGAAAAAAAGCTAGGGCAAAATTGCAGCCAGACTAAGAGAGATGTTCATCCATTTAGGCCTTTATTTAATAGGTTTTGATGCTGGCAATATACCTTCTTCAAAATTGCATTAACCCATGTGAAGAAAAGTAGATTTGAAACAAACTGCAGAACTCTGTGCCCTTAACCAATATTCTGTGTAGTTACAGACTCATTTCTTTTAATCCAATCATTTTGGTTTTAGAAGCCCCATGAACACACTCTAAAGAGGCTGAGAAAACAGAGTCATCTTGCAGTCTGGATATTCTGTTTTAAACCTATACAGCTTCAAATTCTGTTAAGACAGAATTATAAAACTGATCAAAGTTCCCGTCCTTAATAAGAGAATTCTGTATATATGAAAATCAAACAAATAAGCAAATCCTAAACAATTGCTACATAAAATTTGCTGCATTAACTTGTGTAAGTAAAAACAGTTACTGTCAATCTCCATTATATAGACAGAAAAACTCATTGGATTTGCTCTCAATGTCTGAAATGGCTAAACTATACCACTAGAAACACAGGATTTCAGTATAATTTTGTTGTCAAATATCTGCATATCCTGGAAGTGGCCCAAGACATAAGAAAAGAGTAAAAATACAAGAATAAATGAAAAGTGAGAATTACAATACAAGAAAGTGTATAAACAATAAACAGTCCACCAAAACACAATGGAAAAATTAATCATCTCATTGAGAACAGAAGACTCCAACCTTTTCTGAACTTTAATTCTATCTCTTTCTGAACATTGTCTTCCCTCACTTGCATCCCCATACCTTCAAAACATAAAATGTGCTGGCATATACAAGGGACAGTCACACTTAGTCAAAAGCATTTAAATTCTTACTTTTGCAAGACTAATATACTCATGGTTTTCAGTTTGAAATATGTGATTGCCTTGCAGTCTTCAAAACAAAATAATAGCCTTAATTGGTTATGACGATTGCCTTAGATCCTGAAACACTTCCAGAATTTATATAAAAGAGAATCTTTGAAGCCCAAGGAATTTGTCAGCACAGTGACATTTTTAAAAACTGGGTTATTCCCTTTCCAAACCTAGTAGAAGTCAGTTCAACTTTAACTACTTGTAGAGCAACAAGCAAACTAGTCTATAATGGAATTTTTAACCTCAGACTTGGCAGAATTCCTGGAAAATATTGAATCATGAAAGGTCTAACATTTATAATTCCTGGAAAATATTGAATCATGAGATGTCTAACATTTATTTAAAAGCTAAATTCAGAGTTGATCTCTAAGCCGATCCCTTCTATGTGCAAAGTACTGGAAGCAAAACTGTTCAGAGTGTAATTTTTTAAGGCCTGTTTGCCAGAGAAACACTATCTTTCTTGCTCTTAATAGGCAGAGTCTTCACCTCCTCTCACAAATGCTAGTAAGTAAGCATGGAAATAGATACAAATGAGGAATAGCAAAGGCAACACTTCATTCAGAACAGTAATGGACTTGTAAAGTGCAAGGTTTTCCAACTGATTTGGTAAACAAGGACAACAGTGTGATCACCTATCAGGGAGCAGCAGAGATTTAAAAGAAGAATATGCAGGAAGAAAATATGGATGTCTCAGTTGTCAGGAATTGTTTTCTTTCTCTGTGGCAGAATTAATGAAAAGTATTTGTGATACTGAAATAATCTAGGAATATTTCTCTCCAATTTCCCTTTGGGACTTATGTTCCAGGATTCCTCATTTCTATTATTTTGGTTTAGCTTGCCTGATGTTTGGTTAGTGTCTATGCTCTGTTGGTACTAGAATATAAATTTAAATACCACAGGCAGCAGATATCTTATAGTATGAGCCATAGCAGAGGCCATAAAACAATATTTCAAGTTCAAATGGCAAAATTAATAACTTTATGTTGAAGCCTGCCTGGACATCTACACCTGATAGAACAGAATGTTCAGACCAATGATTGTTTACTCTTTACCAACATGGTCAGACAGGGTTATTAACTTATTATGACTATGAGAATGTTTCTTAATTGTTTTGTTTGTTTGTGGCCTTCTTTTCAGTCACATGATCCCTTGAAAGAAGTAATTTATACTCTCTTTTTATGCCTACTGGAGACACTCAGTTGCCTGCTTGTTCATGGATTTTGTAAATGTTATTGTACAGTCATTTCTTCTTCCATCACTGTTGAATCCAATTTGATTCAGACTGGCCATGTGTTTAAAAAAAAAAAAAAGGTAAAAATTGTAGTCATGAGAAATCTATTCATAGGTAGGATTTATTTATGGTTTATTTTACTGGAGAGGAGAACCAGAATAGATTAACTGGAGCTACAGGAATTTTTCGGAAGCTGAATCTCCAGCTTTTCAAAATGCAACAGCAGGAAAAGCTGCTTTTTAAGGGCAGGAAATATTTTTTATAAGATTTATTCTAATTATTAACATGAATGTAATCAAAATTGTATTTTTAAATGAAGTTGTTTTAGACTTGAGGCAATTTTGCATCTTTTCTGGATCCCTGTCTAGAAGGTTAGTCAGAATAAAAATTTAATACAAAAAATGCCAAATAAGTATCTTTCTCAATGAATAGTTGGATGGCCACCTGAAACTGTGTAACAAAATTAATTATTCTTGCTTTCCTTTCCCAATGATAAGGGTAATTTTCCAGCACAGCAGTGGCTGCAGAGTTCTGCTCTTTCTTGTATCCTTAGCAACACATCCTGTTCCCTGTTTCAGACAGTTCTATGTAATATAAATGTACCATATCCTTTCTACAGGGGTATGTATCACCAATTCCTATCACTCAGTATACAAATACAGGGAGTAGCTAAAGAGTTCATCAGAAACATAAGTCATTTAGGAGGCCAGCTGGTGTCATAAGTCCAGTTGATATTGTTTAGAGCTAGAGTTCAACATGAATAACTTATCTCCGGGTCTTATCTCTGATACAGACAGCTTCATTATAAATTACAGTTTAGGACCATATTTAAAATGTCAAACAGATTTTAAAATTACTGTTTTGCTGGAGTTTATTTTGACATTTTGAAAATTATAGGGGAAAGTAATTTACAAACTCAGGATCAGTCACAAAAAACATGAGCAAGACAGAGCTACCATTAGCTTCCAGGAAAATATGCAAGATTAGTATCTCATTCATATTAAATTTATATGAATATGCAGAATGCAACAGGGGAGTAGTATTGATTTAAAAGATACTAAAAATATTACATTTTTTTCATTGCTTCATACGGAGCTGTCATATTCAGTGAGAAAATTTCATTATTATCACAAGTGAAGAAAAAGTCATTTATTTTTCATTTTATCTCAAGCAAAATCTGACTGATATTCTTTGAAGAATTATAAAAAACAAATATGGAAACTTGCAGAGTACTGCTATAGGTATTATTGCTAGCACATGAAATCAAAATGAAAACCTGTGGATTACATTAAGATGCAAGAGTTGAAAGGGCAAAGTTTTACTTTCTTGATATTGTCGGTTCTAGGCAAATCTTTTTCAGCTCATAACAGTAAGACCATAGCAAAACTTTCCTTCCTTCATTGATATGTTTCTTGGTGTGTTTAATGTATTCAATTTTTTCCCTATCTCACAGGTCTTCATCAAGGCAATCCATGGTACACGTCCTCAGAGCAAAATCACCTCTGAGCATCAGATATCATTGGCATTTAGAGATGTGTTCATTGGAAAGATAGGAGAGAAAGCCTTGAAGATTACTGCATATTTCTTCCTACACAATTAGACTTCCATGAATCAGACCTACCTTTCTACACGCCAGCAGAATAAAACCCCACCATGGTAATTAATTGTCTATCTCTGAAGCTGAAGAACTATGGGAAACATCTCCCCATTGCAGAGCTTGTTCACATTTATTCAATTTCTGATAATAAACACAAGCTAGAAATCCTATGTTTCAGATTACAGAACCATCTCACAAGCCTTGTTTTTTAGAAAACAAAATAGCTCTGACTACCCAACTTTTGTCAACTGACCTTACATACTTATCCAGTCAAGGTTAATTTGCTTGTGGATCTCTGAAGATGCTGTCATGGCAAAAAGAAAAGCCATACATGAGTTTGAAAGCAGTTGATTTTAAGTAGATTTTGTAGTTGATCAACTCAGATCAGCCACATAGCTCAGAAATTTTTTGACTAGTGTTTAATCACCCTGATTCACAAAAAGCCATATTTGAATAGACATCCTGGTCTTTTCACCTTTGGAAACCTATTTCCACTGGAGTTCCCCAAGAAATCAAAAATGTCTATGCAAAACAAAAACAAAACCAAGACAAAATCACAAAAAAACCCCATAGATAAAAAGAATTAAAAGCCATAGAACTGTATTTTGGATCTTAATTACATTTTTGAAACCTTCCCTGAATTCTTCCAGAATCTCTTTCCCCTACACCTAAATCCATCTATAGTTACCTGAAGCAGAATCAGACAGATCTGACATGGAACATCTCCTGTCTGTGAGTCAAAGGCATTCTGTCAGATAGACTGATATTCTCAACAGTTGTCTGACCTGTTCTTCCAAAAACATTCTTCCATTCTAGTCCTGTAATAGGGTCCAATATTCCCTGACAATAGTGACCTGTCCCATCTATGAAGAATCTGGCAGACATTTTTTCTTATTGTCACCATCATTGTTACCTGAAATCCTCAAAATTATATGTGATACTTACAAAGTTAGTACTGATATTTCTTTATCAATATGAATTTTAAATGATCCCTTATAAAACACTACTTCCCTTGAAAGAGGGATTCTGATTATCTGGTATTTAAACACATATTCAGGTTCAGTAAGTCATTTAAACTTTCCTTGTTGCATGCTTAAAGCATAGTTTTTAAATATAGTTACAAATATATGAAAATTCATGTCATAAACAAAATGAAGAAAATAAAGGAAATAGTCCAGAGAGCAAATATAATGAAGATATAGGACCTTTCTGTGAAATGGTGTTAAAAATGCATCCATTCATTGAATGATACTATCTAATTGCAATCCATTTTCTCATGAAAGACTATCCAAAGAGCATACACATAAAACACTTGCTAGATGAAGTACCTGCAACAGGAAGACAAATCTGCCATTGCATAGACTTGAGTTAGCAGAATAAACACATTAATTATCCCAATTCCATTACACCATTAAACAAGTTAACATAAATGCATATTTGATGAAGCAGTAATGGAAAAGGTACAGAAACATTTCCACAAAATGCAAAACCAGAAAATTAACCTTAGTGAAACAGTCAGCTTCACAAGGCATCTTTAAAACTCTATTTGAGAAGTTCATTATAGTCAAATGAAACCTCCTGATCAATCAGCTTTTCTCTCTTTTCTAGATAAAGTTGAAAAACATGCAAGATTGATAAAGCATAGCTTAGGAAGATGGTGGAAAGGAGCACCCATTTAAAAAGAGCAATGAAAGGATATGGATAGCTTTTCCAAATGCTCTTTGTTCACAGTGGATTAAATACACCAGAATACAAAAGCCAGAATACAATATCACAAAATATAAATGTTTTTAGGAAAGGGGGGGTGGGGGGCCCTACTGAAGTGCTTTTTGTCATAAGGAACAGCCAAGCTATGTACTCACAGTGGCTTTTCTGAGTAATTGCATTCAGGATGGTCTACTGACAATTATCCACTACAGATTAAATTTAAGGAAGAAGCATCTCTGACGCACAACTCATTACGGCTGCTGCTGTAGCAGTCTAAACTGGAGACAGAAGAGCATATTCCAGAGCCTTGTTTCATCCCATGTTATATAACAACAAATCTTGCCACCTTAGGATTCTGTGCTACGTGAGACAGTGGCAGACTATGACAAAAAGCTGACTACAGTAAAAAAGTAGCGACAAGGTAGTGCATAACACTAGACTACTAAAAACTGGTCAAAAATTTAAATAGTGATAATTCTTACATATTTTTTGTATATTGTAATTGCCAGACACTATCTATCTTCTTCAAAAGACTTCTCAGTACTCCAAAAATATTTAGATTAGAACTAAAAGAATATCTGGCATCAAATAAATTATTGTGTCTCCTACACGGCAAATTCAGAGAACATTGTATTTGAGCAGACCTGTTGCAGTGTAAAAATACAATGTATGTTCATTCAAGTCAAATATCAAAAGATGAACTAACAAGTGATGCAGACCCTCCTGCTGATATAAGCTGTAAGTGTATTTTTTGTGTTAAATGCATATACGTGTTGTAATGGGAGATCTGGGGAAAAATGCCTCATTGTATTCACTACACCAACTTTCAAAAGCCATAGAAATGTCTAAAGCTTTGCATTACATCCTTTCCTTGTTATTGCTTCTCATATGATATAACACGTTGCTATTTGGACATTAGAGAGGATCAACTTATACATGAAGAGTTAGATGTCTTATTGCAACTGACTATTTGGAGAATGAGAATTCAGCTCTTAAAGATGCATTTTAGTCTTCCTACAGATAAGAAGGGAAAAGGTCTCACAGCTGTAATGTACAAAGAATAGCTAGCATGTTTGTATGATCATTGTGGAAGGGATAAATACTAATAATAAAAACAGTAGTTAGATCCATTATGTATTTGTGGGTCATATAGAATGGTATTTCTATTGGGGATGAGTTCATTCTTCTGTAGAGTTCACTGGAGAATATTCTAAAGGAGAAAATTGTTCTGATATTTCCTCAAGGATTCAAATTTACTGTCAATTATTTCAAAGAACTAACTGATATTAAGGAAATAAATCAGCCAACTTAGAGAACCAACAGAAAAGTAAGATACAATGTTTGCTTAATGAAGACAGTAGAAAAAAATCTGAAGAGGAACAGCTCATTTTGCATTTTCTGCTATGGTGGCAATATATCGTATGCAAGATTATTTGATATATATGATGTGCTGTGGGCAGATTTCCTGAATGCCCTGTACTTTTTGGAGAATTCTAAGAAAAATGATGCTATTTATGAAAAAGCATGAAAGACAGCACATTCATCTTCCATCCATATAGCATAAAATTTTTTGTATAGATATCTGAAGCAAGGATGTGAGGATTGCATTCTGGAATTGATCTTTACACATCCTTCAAATGTATGGTATGAATATGATTTCTTTGTGATGACTACCAGTTTCTTATGAGCTACTTTTGTCTTTCTCTTGTGGCAAGGGAGTTCCATGGCCTTGTTTTGAGCCAAATACTAATGTCATGGTTTCACCTGGAGAGAAAAAAACTCGGGGAAAAGTTCTCTCTGTGAGAACTCCCTCTGGGAGCTGATGAGACCAATTGGAGGCTGGTTTGGTTATTGACAGCCTGAAGAACCAATTGGAGAAAGTTAGTTCGCTCCATGAACACACATTTTGAAGGAGGTAACCCGGAAAAGAGCTCTCTTTCTTTTCCGGCAGCAGTGCAGGTAACTCCGGCCCGGCCTGGCTCCACTGCAGGGCTGCGGGCCTGGGGGTGGGGGCAGGCCCGGG
>VZTT01043519.1:3161-13225 GCA_013400855.1 Buphagus erythrorhynchus | reverse complement strand
ACCCCATGAGTTTAACACGGCCCATAAGCACAGCTTTGGGAGAGCTGTGAGGATGGGAGGAGCTTCACGACTTCGCAAGTTTTCCCGGGCGGATGCAAATCGTGAAATGAAGCCACAAGAGGACTGGGTTGTTTTTGCCCCCCTCACTTGTGGAGAAGTCCCTATGGCCTGACAAGAAGAAACTTCTCTCTCCAAAGTGAACTGAAAAAGACTGTTTAAATTGGAAATTGACTGAAGTAGCCTTTACATGTTTGTCTTGTTGCTATGAAAGTTGGGAGAGGGGAGGAGAGAATGGTCTGAAGATCTTATTCTGAATTTGTTTTTTTTTTCTTTCACTGTGTAGTTAATAAAGTTTCTATACCCTTTTAAGTTTTAGGCCTGCCTTGCTCTTTTGCTCCTGGTTCTGTCTCACAACAGAAAATAAGTATATTTAAATTGGCAAATCAAAACTATGACAACTAAGTGAGAAGAAATGAGTAAAACAAACCCTAGCAAGCAGGAACAGAGTGTAGTGAGCAACAACCAATAAGTAAGGTATATGCAAAGGTATGTAGAAAAGTCATCAGGGACCATCTTTATGATAGTCTCTAGCAGATGTCCAACACCACATAGAAAAGAGGAATGGTAACACAGAGAAGCTAAGCTGTTGCCCAAGCTAAGACTGCTCAGAAGGAGGCTCACATTTCCTGAAGCTCTGCTGCACCACCTAGTCAGAGTGGGAACTGGGGAAGATCTAAGTTGATGATATATGCCTGTGTGTGAATATAAATCAGACAGTCTCCTTGACATCACCTTTCACCCACCTAAAAAATTTCACTGAATAATTTAAGAGTGTCATATTGTTTGGTTTGCATCACCTCTTTCTGCACCATCTTTCCACACCATCACTAAAATTCAACCAAATGAGAAGGCCCACTACTAGACCCAGGCTGCTCTGAAGTTTTCCATTAAACAAATCACAGGATCCTCAAGGTTGGAAGAGAACTTCAGTATAATCTAGTCGAACCATCAACCTAGCACCATTACAACCACCCCTGAACAATATCCCCAAGTGTCACAACCAGACCCCTTTTGAACCTTACAGGGATGGTGACTCCACCACCTACCTAAGCAACTTATTCTAGTACGTGGCCACTCTTTCAGTGACTTTTTTTTCTAATACCTAATCTGATCCTCCCTTAATGCAATTTAGGAGCATTTTTTCTCATCCTTTCACTTGAGACATGGCAGCAGAGACTGACACTCACCTTGCTACTAGGTGTATCGAGTGATAAGGTCTCCCTTGACCCTCTTCTTCTCAAGACTACAAAAGCCAAGATCCTCAAGTGAGGATCCCAAAACTGGACATGGGATTTGAGGTGGCCTCACCAATGCTGAGTACAGGAGGACAATCCCTGCCCTGCTCCTGCTGGCCACACTATTGGTGGAACAGGCCAGGATGCCATTGGCCTTCTTGGCCACCTGGGCACTGCTGGCTCATGTTCAGCTGCTGTCACCAGCACCCCCAGGTCCTTTCCAGCCACTCTGCCCCAGCCTGTGGCACTGCCTGGGGTTGTTGTGACCCGAGGGCAGGACCCAGCACTGGGCCTTGTTGAACCTCACACCACTGGCTTTGGGCCATGATCCAGCCTGTCCAGATCCCTCTGCAGAGCCTTCCTGCACTCTAGGCTTGGTGCCATCTATGAATTGATTGAGCAGGCACTCAATCCCCATATCTGTATCATTGATATAGTTGTTAAAAAGAACTGGTACCAGTACTGAGCCCTTGTGAACCCCACAGGTGAGCAGCCACCAGCTGGACTTAGTTCCAATTGCCAACACAAACCTATTAATCTATGTTCATAAGCAAACTATGCAACCTGAAGTATGGAGACAAAAAACCTGTTTAGCCTCTACATATTTGCTTTGTATAACTGTATACTATATTAGTCAACACATGTAACTTCAATGACATATGACAGGAATGGAAGAAGAAAAATGTCTACTTTGTGTTTTGTTAGCCTAACATAAAGTAATAAAACTTTTTCTCAATTTCCTCCACTTCTTATTCACAATAAGGCCTGTGTTTATGCTGTTGCAGTGACTTTAGTATTCTCCAAAAAATGCATGTGTTATAGAGGAAAGAAAATTGTCAACAAATTGTGGTTAAGTTAAGATCCAAAAAGTTGGGGAGTGTTAATTGATTACTATTCATGGCAATAAGTAAAAGTGGCCATCAGCTCCTATCAGTTAAATAGAAAGTAAGAAAAGCATTCTCAAGTTTCCATGCATTCTCTACCGTCTACATAAAATAAACTAAAGAGAAGATTTTGTTGAATGAGAAGCCATCTCCTCTTTGGAAATCCAGAGTGCTTATACCATGCAGATGTTTGCACAGCATACAAAATCCTAAATTAAATCTGAGAAAGGCATTTTACTTATTCTGGGAAGCACAATATCCATTAATATTTCCTGTGAAATCTATGATTGTTTCAATCGACTTTCTCACTGAAAAAATAAAAATTTTAATTTGATTCTACTGAAAAAAGTCTCTCAAATTGGTATGCCATTAGTTATTTGACTCCGTACACACAGATATTGAAAAAGTAAAATACATTACAAGTTTCAGTCAGATGCTCCAAAGTCAAAGATGTGCACTTACAAGTCTAAAATAAAAACTAATTTTTTTTGGTTTTATTTTATTATTATGTTCCTGAAGTTGAGATTTACTCTTTCATGATAATTTTACCATATGGTATGAAGTATTGTTGGGCCCAGTATGACATTTAGAAATATTCTGTTTTCAAGTATCACAGGGAACTCTTACTGCTGTTGATGAGCTGTGAGGAGTGCATAGGAAATCAAATTCAGAACCTGAGATTCCTGCTCCTGATACTCATTTAAAAAGACCTTAATTTGCTTCTGTGATTTGTGATGCTGCCTATGAGGGTGGGTTGCATCTCCCTAAAAGCTCTAAGGTCTTCAACATCAATGAAAAACTAGAAATACAGTAATGCCTGATGACTAAGAAGTCCTCTAACACAAAGACTGACAAGTAAAATGAGATTTATGGAGAAGAAGAGGGTCCAGGAGACCTTGCAGCCTTCCACAACCTACAAGAGAGCTGGAGAAAGACTCTTTTGCAAGGTCACATATGATAGAACAAAGATTAATGCATTAAATTGAAAGAGAGTAGGTTTACATTAGAGACATGAGGAGAAACTCTTCACTGTGAGGATGGCAGGACACTGGTACAGATTTCCCAGACAAGTTGTGGATGCCTCATCCATGTATTTGTTCAAGGCCAGTTTGGATGGTGCTCTGAGTAACCTGGTCTAGTGGAAGGTGTTCCTGCCTGTGGCAGGAGGCTTGGAATTAGATGGTCTTTAAAATCACTTCCAACCCAAACCATTATATAATTTAATGTCTTGCTAAAAAGAAGACTGATTGAGGTCAGGACTGATGAGACTCACAAACTAAAAAGCAGTAAAATATAGTCATCAGGCAAATGTATATTTTGAGTGAAAGACATTAAGCCTAATATTGGTTCTTTGAAAACAGATAGGAAAAGAAAAAATCACAGCTTCAAAAACAATGTACACTACTAACAGAGAAGTGTATGTAACTTACAGTAAACATACATAAAGGCCCAAATTAAGGGAAGTCTGAATCAGAACAAAATCAATATATGTCAGAAATTATTATGGAATTGAAAAAAAACAAGTCTTTAGAAAATCTGAAGGAACATAAGAAAACTTCCATCTGCCCACAAAATACTAAGGAAAATACTTTAAAGAATCAAAAATCTTCTCAAATATCTTCATATTCAAAGTAGGTTTTAAATCATAGGTATGCCTGAAAAGAACAGAACTGCTTTGACCTTCTAAATCAGTGTGTTGCTGCTTTACCCTGAGCCACTCATTTATTTTTTTAAATGTCTACATACCCTTTTGACATCAAAAATTAAAAGCTTTATTTCTCATTGCTTGTTGAGATATTATTTTAGTTCCAACTGGGAGATTCAGGTTAGGCATTGAGAAGAATTTCTTCACAGGAAGGGTTTAGATACTGGAATGCACTGCCTTGGGAGGCAGTGGAATCATCATCCTAGGAGTATTTAAGGAAAGACCACACATGGCACTCAAGGCCATGGTCTGGTCATCAGGAGGACTCAATGATCTCAGATGCCTTTTCTGACCTAATTGATTCTGTGACTCTTTGTGATTGGGGGATCTTTCCTTTTACAAAGAGACTAAGCATCCTGAACTTGGAAGGACAACATACTATTTAAAAGGAAAATAACAAAGTTGGAATTACAGTTTCTTGGGAAGGACTCTGAATTCTTCATCAGATTGTTAGAGTACAGTGTTTGCTCAATTTGCCAAATGAAGGGTGACCTGCTTGCTCCACATTTTATGGTGACACGGTAACTTCTAAGAACAGAGGAACTCAACAAAACCTAAGATTGCTTCTCACTGCTTTGTAGTGAAATAAACAGTTGCTCTGGACAAATATGAACCAAACAGGCAAATTCATTACCTCTGTTCACCCGAAAATCAGTTCATGTTTTTACTTAAGATATGAAGATCTGGATCCAGCAGATCATGTTCTGAATAATAATCTTTATATTAACTTTCTGCCACAAGTGAATTCATCTTGCCTAGTACTGGCATATACATTTGCATTTTTACTGGTTGTGTCAGTTTTCTTTACTGTCAACTAAGGCAAGGCAGGGACAACTGTAATGTGATTCCTCATATTTCTTATTGATACTTGTCCCAGGATGTAGTGATTCACATCCTAGACATACCTGTCTCTCCCTCAATTGGGTACTGAGGGAACTCAGAAAACTAGATTAGACTGACTGAGGTCTGGTGAGATCATCATCAGGTATGGATCAGTGAATCAAGGACAACACAAAATTAAAAAGCCCGAGACTATTTATCCCATGTCATATTTTGTTGAAGATACTAGCAGAAACAGGAAGCTCTAACAAATGACAGAAAGATGTAAAATGGATAATAATATACTGGTATGCTTTGACTTCTGTGTTCTTGAAATGTTTCATTGCCAAACTACACAATTATTTTTGTACCAGACCCTCAGAACATCATTTTGCTTGGAGAAATCTGTCCATGAGAGCCAGTACCTCCTTCTTCTTTGGTACAGATACAGCCAACCACATTGCCTGCCTTCTCAGAATTTGATTTTATTTTCTATTGAATCTTGACTTCATATTACTAGTAAATACATCAAAAATGAACACTTCATACGTAAGAGATTGTGTACATAAAAAGAATCATAGTCTTATGAAACACGTAACAAGAAAACTAAAATTAAGGGCATTTGATTCTTTCAATAGGAAGATACAGAAAAGCTATTTTCTGTTCAGTCATGCATAATCACGTACTAGTAGTAATAGCTGTATGAGCACCCTCTAATTTTATGTAACAAGGACCTGATCTCAAGTTGTTTTTCTCTAAACCTCATTGTAAGATGTCATGAGTAAGTCATAAATAATAGACCTGAAAAGATTCTTCCAGTTATCCACTTTCTTGTTGTCTGGACTTCATAATTACTGTGTAGAATTTCACATTAGAGCCCTGGAAAAAATTGTGAACCAACAGTCTAGAAAAGCTGCTACACTTTCTGTATTTTCCAGTTAGTAAAATGAAGGATTTTAATCTTAAAATGACAATGTACTGCATATCCTCAAAAATATGCCTTCATATGATGACAAATGATGCTTGATTTCTTCTGAACTGAGAGGATATAACCATATCATTTCATAAATAGAACTATATTTGGTGTTTGTTATTTTAGTTGTTTAGGAGGTTTTTTTTGTATTTCTGTCACTTCTGTGTAATGGAGTTGAACAAATATGCAAATATGACTCATGGCTTGCACAGTAAAGCAACACCTTCGTCAAAAGTCAAACAGCAAATCCTAACCAAAAAATTACACAAAACTCCCCTGATTATGCAAGATGGAAAAGGAACAAAATTTTATTAGCTTATCTAAAACATAGTATAAGGATAAAAAAGGCATTCTGAAGAATTATTCCTGTTGCTAAGTCACAGAGAATAAATGAACAGACCAACTAGTAATGTCAGTGATGTCTCATTTGCGCCTTCAATGATTTAACCCCAGCTGACAACTATGTGCCACAGGCACTGCCTAACTCCTCCCCCCGCCTCCCCCACCCCCTGGAGGGTGGAAAGGAAAACTAGAAAAAGTAACCTGAAGGTTGAGATAAGAATAGTTTAATAATTGCAATAGTAATAATAGTAGTAGTAGTAGTAGTAGTAGTAGTAGTAGTAATAGAGACGTAGTGGATTGAGGCCCAAGACAAACAAGTGATGCACAATGCAGTTGCTCACCACCTGCTGACCAATGCCCAGCCTGTCCCCAAGCAACAACTGGTCTGTCCTCACCAACTGTTCCCAGTTTATATACTGAACAAGTTGTTCTGTGATATGGAATATCCTTTTGGCCAGTTCAGGTCAGCTGTTCTGATTATGGTCCTTCCCAGTTTCTTGTGCACCTGCTCACTGGGAGAGCATAAGACATCAAAAAGCCCTGAACTCTGGATAAGAATTGTTTAATAATACCTAACTAAAGCATCAGTGTGTTACGAAGACTATTGCCATTCTGAATTCAAAACACAGCATGCTACCAGCTGCTGAGAAAAGAATTAACTCTATCTCAGCTGAGCCCAGGATACCTCAGAACCAGAATACCAGCAGTACCTCAAAACTACACTTGCCCATTAGATAAAAACACTTTTGTCATGTCTGTTCTGATAGGTTATAGAAATACTTTAACTAAATTACTTTATAAATCCTTACATAAACTTGAACCGTGATGAAAAGAGATTACTGTTTCTGCTGTAATTGTCTACCATTTTCTTGGGATCAGTATGCTATTAAATAGTTTAAACCCATCCCTGGTAATAGTGAAGATCAGGATGGGCAGAGCTATGAGCACTCTGATTTAGTGGAAGGTATGCCTGCTCATGGCAGGGGAGTTGAAACTAAGTGATATTTACCATCCTTTCCAACACAAAACATTCTAGCATTCTATGATACTATATTTATAGAGAGGGTAAAAGTCTTCTAATCATTTATCAGTCAGTGAAAATAATAATGTAAAACTGAAATTCAAGGTTTTATGGTCTTTGACATCCCACATTTAATGAAGCCTAGCACACCCAATGGAATGCAGATTCTGATCTCAGTCTATTCTTTGAGCAAAAAAGCCAATACTTATTCAAAAATTGATACATAAACATTCAAAGTAAAAGAATTTTATATTCACAGATATCTTAAACAGTCATAAGAAGGAGAAGACAATGTGAAGGAACATGATATTCTGTTTCGCTTTTTAAAACTGCATTTGTAGCCAGGCAAATGAGCTTTGCATAATTGTTTGACAACATTTACATGGTTTTATTTCACAAGATGATCAGTATATAACCATCTATATTGCTGGTAGCTTTTTCAATAATTTTGAATTCGTGTGAGTGCATATTCTCAAAACCATTCACTTGTCTTGCGCAGCTTAAAACTCAAAATTCTTCAGTTCTGATGTGCCATGGGACTAATATCTGATACACAAAGTTGTCCATTCTTTCAAAATTGATCCTGTGAAGACTTATCTAGATAATCCAATTACAACAAATTTACTTGGGCATAAGATAGAGAGATATATATGTGCATGTGTGTGCGCATGTACGTATGTATATATATATGCATGCATAAATGTTTGCATGTTCTGGGCCGTAGACAACACCACCAAATTACTTGCCTGTGAACTGTCCAAGGATTCTTCACAGAAATACAACATATTTCTTTACTCAGCTTGGAACTGGTTTGCAAATAGAAGGTTTGTCAGACGTATCAGCCTTTAACTTTACAAGTGAGGCCAGCAATTAAGCTAGAAAGTTACTGCTTCTCATGAATGCTTTCAGGTAAAACAGCATATTCTAAGACATGACTCACCATAATTTTTCTACTCCATCAAAATAGAAATAATCGTGAAGCAGAAAATTGAGGGTAGGAAAAAGAAATAAGATGCAAGTAAATGAAAAGGAGTCATCACTCCTTTCTTTTTAGATCAAGGCCCTCAGGATACATAAGAGACGTCATGCAGTAGGAGGACAGAAATAGGTTTTCTGAAGCAGACAGATTTCCTCTCTTCCCTGACTCTTGCAATGTAGAATTGTCTCTCTTCAGACAATATAGTAATGACTGCTGGATGCATTTTTTCTTTTATCTGTAATAGAGTTTCAACCAAGCTTGAAGGTTAAAATAAGCCTCATGCCCATTTATATCTAAAGCCAAAATCAATTCCAAGGACATCTAATTTATCTTTTTTTCTTTTCTTTAGTCCTTGTCTCACTAAAATACCAAATGTTCTCACAATCAATAAATATTTAACAGGGTATTTTCATGCACCTATGTCATTCTTGATTGCAAAAATACACTGTTGGTATTCTGTAAGTAATCTAAATAAACTACATTTCACTCTGAATATTCATAGAATTTCAAAGGGATCGGAAAAACTGTGCTTTAAAAATGCCAAAAGAACTAGATATTCAGAAAAAAAACGGCACAGATATTACATCCAAACAAAAAAAATTAAGCCATAGCAAGAAATCTCTCATTTTCGTGAATCAGCACTGAAATCCCTGTCCAATCTTAGAAATCTTTCCATGGCGTTCTTTCCAAGGATATTAATTAGCCTTATAAAAAAATCTGTGTTTGATGTTACTTTAGAGAGGAAAATGGTGGGAAAGAATTTTTTAAAATACAACATAGGCAAAGCATTGTAGGCTCAATCCAGCAGTGTAGAGTGAAGTCATGTATAGTGTATACCACTAGTGACCATAGCATAAATCGTAAGTGTTTAGGTTTTGTGTATCAGTTAATACATCTGATAAACCAAGGTTTTCCAACTGAAAAATTAATGAAGAATAAACTACTGGGCTGTCTTTTCATTTATCATGGTTCCACAGATTGTTTTTTGTACTTCCTGAGACTGCTCCCCTGTTAACCAATACTTTATTGCAATTTCTTGCTATTGTTGTTGTAAATATCAGAGTAATTTAAAGGTGGTTAATGTTGCAGTTGTTGGCATTATTTCAAGTTCTTGAAAATTATAAATCCTGATATTTGTGAATATAAATTGCCACGTCTATGTTTAATGAGTAAGACCTTTTTGAAGCAAGGCCTTACAAATTAGTGATTCAGCATCACAGTTACGTCATATAAACTATGGAAGCTGCTATTAAAAAAAATTAAAGTAAAACTACATTTGATTAATGGTCTTGGAACGCATGAATTATGGAATAAGCTAATGCTACCTGAGGAAAGGAAGAATAAACTTGTGTGGATATCTAAAACTAAATTTTAACAATGCATGTATGACTTTATGTGGTTCATATAGTAAGAAATGAGCTGTGTTTCATGATTTTGTACATGTTCTCTGATGCATCAGTAATGGCTCAGCATAAAGTAATTCTGTCATTAACACTGTTAAGGTTGGAAACAAGACCTGTAATTTGGAAAATAGAAATAAGATACAAGAAATTCTAACTATGCCTTTTGTCTTCAGATTCTTGGTTTTTCTTTTTGTCATTTACTCTAAGTTACTGTTTGGTTCTGAGGTTTGATTAGTTAGTTATTAGATTTTAAAAAGAAAAGCCATGGAGATCAGAAGTATCTTAAAAATAATTTTTAAAAAATATCATCAGTTGAATTTTTCACACCAAATAGCAGTATAATAGCAATACTGCCTGTCGAGGACCTCTAGAAGATATCTAGGGTAGCCTCTGGCTTATAGTAGGACTATTCTCATCTTTAGCTAAAAATAGCTGTGAATGCCCCCAGCCAAGTTTGGGAAATCTGTCAGGACAGTGGTTCCACAAACTCCCCATGGCAAGCCATCCTAGTGTTTCATTAGGGTGAAAAAATTCTTCCTAATGCATAACCTGAATCTCCTGTGCCACACTTGTGGTCATTACTTTGTGTTACACAAGCTGCTGCTATCAAGAAGAATTTGGCTTCATCTTTCAAACTCTCCTT
>VZTT01043518.1:0-10008 GCA_013400855.1 Buphagus erythrorhynchus | reverse complement strand
CAGGGATGGAGGATCCAGACTGCCTTGGGAGCAGGGATGGAGGATCCAGACTGCCTTGGGAGCAGGGATCTGGGATGCAGACTGTGTTGGGAGCAGGGATGGGGGATCCAGAGTGCCTTGGGAGCAGGGATGGAGGATCCAAACTGCCTTGGGAGCAGGGATGGAGGATCCAGAGTGTGCTGGGAGCAGGGATGGAGGACCCAGACTGCCTTGGGAACAGGGATGGAGGATCCAGACTGTGCTGGGAGCAGGGATGGAGGATCCAGAGTGTGTTGGGAGCAGGGATGGGGGATCCAGACTGTGCTGGGAACAGGGGTGGGGGATCCAGGCTGCCTTGGGAGCAGGGATGGGGGATTCAGGCTGCTTTGGGAATGGGGATGGTGGGTACAGGTTGCCTTGGTTTCCCAGCTCCAGGTCAGGGGGCTGGAGTCACCCAGGGGTTGTGACAGTGCTGGGACATGGAGCAGGGACATTGCTGGCACCCTCAGTGGAAGGGGCTGTCCTCAATATCATCATCATGGTCAGAGTGACCTTCCCAAGGGTTTCTGAAGACCCTGGATAGCCTTGGCAGCCGCATCTCCAAAATCCTCCTTCCCAGGCATTGACACGTCCTCATCTGAACACATTCCAGCCCCAGATATTAACTTGGTCCAGCCTCATTACCCACTCCCTGGCAGATGAACATCTTTTTGTGTATCCCAGCCAAATCACCTCCCTCCCCCTCCTTTTGCACTAATTAACACCATCCCCAGGTATTTACTCTGTGGATGGATCCATCTCCCTCTCCACTGTAGAACCTTTCTGTCTGGCAGCAGGAGCCCCAGCCATGCTCCCAGATTGATGTCACCACGCTCCAAACACTGTGTCCTCTTGTAGAGCAATGGAGCACAAAATGCAGGAGATCAGTGCAGCAGAACGCGCTGTGCCGGGCGCGCCTGGGCAATGTCACTCCTCTGGCAGTGGAGGCCACAAGAGTTCCTTGTCCTTGACTATTGCCTGCTCATCTGCTCCTTCTTGGAGACCTCTGCTCCCAGGGAAACTGAGAAAACCCTTCTGCCTAATGCTGGGAGAACATCTTCTCTCTTGCACGGATACTGAGCCTGGGTTTGCAAACTCTTCTTGCCTCCAAAAGCAGCTTAAACATTTCAGCTCTCAAGTGAAGGGCAGCCATCACCCGGCACACTGAAGAGGTTTGAGTGAACCCCAAACCATCCTGACCCACTTCACTCCCTGTAGTCAAGGAGATTTTTCCTCTTTGGAAGAAAAGAGATGGCACTGGAGGGCCTGATTCTCATTTACACTTGAGCTGCTCTGAACAATTAAAGGGCCCTGGGAGCTGTGTTTGCAGCCTGGAGAGGCTGGAGTGGAAATGAGGATCCAGCCCTTGAGCTAATGAGATGCTCAGCACCTCCCAGAGCGGGCACGGAGTCAGAGCTTCCCTTCTCCACAACACTCCAGGTGCCAGCACCCAAGGCAGGGGATCCTAAAGAACCCAGGAGAGATCCATTTTGCTTTTTAGGAAGAACCACATCCCAAAAGGCCTGTCCTGTGAGCTGCCTATCCCACTGCAAATTCCCACAGCTCCAGGCCGGGATGAGCATCACCCTGTGCCGATTCCAGCTCCTGTGGCAGCCAGTTTGAATCAGTCCTGCCCTCACTGGGAGGGCTTTTTCATAGAATCATAGAACTGATTAGGCTGGAAAAAATCTCCAGGATCATCAAGTTCAACATTTAACCCCCCACTGCCAAGGCCAGCTCTAACCCAAGTCCCCAGGTGCCACATCTACCTGTCATTTAAATACCTCAATGATCAGTGTCTCCACCCCTTAGGGAAGTCTGTTCAACACATTTCTGATGAAATCCATGGAATTATGCTGACAACAAAATGGCTTTGACCAACTGGAGAGGAAAGAAATCCCCCAGACCCTCCCTGCCTGAAGCATTTTGTCAAAGCTCTGGATTTTGGGGCATGCATGCCCAAAACCACATTCCCACACAGCCAAAATGAAGATTTATGGAGACCTCCCAGTTTCTAAACCCAGGCTCATCTTCCCACAGGTATATCCAGATACAAAGGGGATGGGGATGTGTTGTTTGAAGGAGTGCACTCAGCTGTGGCCATAGACATTTGTCTGGGCTGTGGAGGCACTGGGGGGATGCAGAGGTCATGGGAATGAACAGAGAGCAATGAGGATGCTCCCAAATGGAGATGGATCCTACCTGTACATATTTATATCTGTGACAGAAGCAACCATATGTTGTCTTTGTGTTGCATAACTCCAGCAGAACTTCCTCTGAGCTGATCCAAATAAACCAGGCCCCCTCACCCATGGTTCTGTTGTAGCTCAGTGGCCGAGGGTGTATCCCCACCTCAGTCCCATCCTTCCCTGGAAGCTGCTGGAAGCTGCTCAGAGCTGCTGCAAACCCTCCTGGGCATGTGGGGAAGCCCAGGTGGGCATGTCATAGAGCTGCAGTTCTCACCACCAGGTCACAGATGGATTTCCTGATGGGAGAATTGGGAATGAAGTGTGAATCTGAGGAAAACCACGGCCTCAGGTCAACCCACTCCAAAGGGGGTTTGTGATCAATTTGTGCATCTGCTGGAAATGATGTTTGAGGAGGACCAGAGCAGTGTGAATTCAGGATTATGTTAATGAGATGAATAATTTCAGGTTTAAAAAGAATTAAAGAGCAGCAAACCTTTGAAAAACGCTGAGCTGCTCATGCTGGTACCTCTGAAGTGAAAGGCTTTGTTTCACAAATGCCAAAACATTTTGCTGCGCTATTTTTGAAAGCTCTGAAAAGCTTTTTCCCCCTTTTTCCTTCTCTCCAAAAGGTGAACCAGAAGTTGAATTAATTGACAAAGCCAAGCCCAAAGGCTCAATTTCCCTGGCTGCAGGAGGAAATTGCCACGTGGGTGAACCATGGTGTGTTTTGTCTCCCTGCTCACTCTGATGCTGATTTTCCCTCGCAGCGTCCCCAGCTCCAAACCTGCCAGGCAAACTCCTGCTGCTCCAGCCACAGCCTCAGCTGCAAGTCCTTCAGCTGGTCCTTGTCTCCATATGAATAATATATTTTTTCTTGCTACATGGGGGAAAAAATAAGCAGTGGGAGATTTATTTTCCAAAAAGACACACAGCCTCTTTTGTCTCTGTCTGAATAGCGAGTGTTGCATTAATGAAAGACTATGGAATAACCACAATCTTATTTTTCCATTTAATTGTCCCACCTGGATCGAAAGCTGTTGTTGGGATAAGGCATTGAGGGATTGTCACAGGGAATAAATCTGCCCCGAGGAAGGGGAAAGTGGGGCTGAAGGGGTGGTTTTACCCCTCTGTTGCCTCATTCCACGCCAACCTAAAGTAAAACACAATGCTTCCAAGTGACTTCCTGGATAATTCCAGTCCAGGAGAATAAATCTGAGCCAGGGACAAACTCCATGGCTGGGAGAGGTAATTTTTGTGGCATGCCACCTTAGCTCCACCCAGCTGAAGGTGGAGGGGGCCCTTTCCCCCTTTGTCTGGCACAAACTGACTTTGGGAGCTCTCTTGGAGATGCCAATGGCTTTTCCCTGCCCCAGTCCCAGTCTGAGCTCGTTACATCCTCTCATCTCTCTTTTGGTTTTCTGCAGGGAGAGCTTGTATTATTTCCATGTTTCATGCAATTTATTGCATTACAACTTTAGCATTTTCCTAAGCTTTGCCCCTTCCCAGAGCTGAAATACCCCCCAAAATTCAGCTGAGCTCCCCCAGCTCCCAGCAGGAAAACTCTGCCCTGTTTTCCCAAATGCAAGACCAAAAAAAAAATCCTCAAACTCAATAAAAGAATAAAAAACCCCAACCACGTTTTCTCCGAAGGAAATAAAACCACTTGCTGTGTCTTTATATATCATAAAGGTGCCAGGAAGGGCACAAACACCATTTTTATTTTTTAGGTTTGCAATTCACATTTAACCTGGAGCCATCTGTTCTGTGAGCAGCTTGGCAGTTCCAGGGATGAGATGTTCCTGTGCATGCACGGCTCTCGCTCCAGCTCGCCCCATATTCCAGCTGCTGCAGGCAGGTGGCTCCTGGCTGCTGCCTGGTGAGCCCATGGAGCTCCTGGGTGGGAATATTTCCACCCCTGCCAATGCCCCCAGCCCCAAAATGCCTCTGGGAGCAGCCAGCCATGAGCTGCTGTCACTGCTCAGCACAGAGTCACCAGATTTTGGGATTTATGGTTGTTTGAGCCCCTCCAGGAGCCTCCCTGAGCTTGCACCTCCCTCAGTGCTGCCTTCCTCTGGAGCACCTCCTCCATTCCTTTCCTCAGGAAAGATATTTTTGGGACTGGTGTGTGCCTCTGGAAATCAGGATGGAATTGGACCCCAGAGATTAAAGCCCTGAATGAAGAGGTTTGTCCCACATCTCCTTTCCCAGCCAGAGGCATTGAGATGTCCAGAGATTTTATTCCAGGCAGCTCCTCAGAGGGCAAGACCCCATCCCTTCCCTCATCTCCATCCCCTCTCATGAAGTTGTTGGTCCTTCCTTGACCTTCACTGGAGCACAGAGCCCTCACCAGGACTTTGTGCTGTTCCAGTAGAAGGCTGCCCTTAATGGATCCCACATTTCATAGCCACGGAGAGGGATGACCCCAATTTCCCAAAGGCTCTGACCACCTCCATGACAGCTTTACAGTGGCTTGGCCTGCAGAATCATGGAATCATGGAATCATGGAGTCATGGAGTCATGGAGTCATGGAATCATAAAATCATAGAATCATGGAATCATGGAATAATGGAGTCATGGAATCATGGAATAATGGAGTCTTGGAATCATGGAACAATGGAGTCATGGAATCATGGAATCATAAAATCATAGAATCATGGAATCATGGAACAATGGAATCATGGAATCATGGAATCATGGAATCATGGAATAATGGAGTCATGGAATCATGGAATCATGGAGTCATAGAACCATGGAATCATGGAATCATGGAATCATGGAATAATGGAGTCATGGAATCATGGAGTCATGGAATCATGGAGTCATAGAGCCATGGAATCATGGAATCATGGAGTCATAGAGCCATGGAATCATGGAATCATGGAATCATGGAGTCATAGAGTCAGGGAGACATAAAAGAATCATAGAGTCATAAAATCACAGAATCATAGAATTACAGAATCATGGAATGGCCTGGGCTGGAAGGGACCTTAAAGCCCACCCAGATCCATCCCCTGCCCTGGGCAGGGACATCTTCCTCTAGCCCAGGTTGCTCACAGCTCCATCCACCTCGGCCTTGGGCACTTCCAGGGATGGAGCATCCACAACTCCAATGACACAACCCCTGAAGGTGCACATGGAGAAGAGGCGGTCTGGACACATCCCCAGAAGCAGGACCAGGAGTGTCCCTGTCCCACGGAGACCTGTGAGCTGCCTCCTGTCACTGAGGACATGCAGGAAGGCACAGCCCCTGCCATTAACGGGCATGGCTTGTTCCAAACCAATAACCCAGGGATTTGTCAGTAACTGGGATTAGCTGAGCATGCAGGGAAGGGAAGGGCAGGGCTGGGAAGTGCCCCCAGTGGTGCCTCTGCCTCTCCTGGCTCTGTGAGCAGGGCAGAGCCTGATATTTTATTTATCCAAAGGCCGGCAGAGCCAGAAGGACACGGAGCTGAAAGGGGAGCCTGGGCGGGTTATTTTCATTTTTATGTCCATTAATGTCCATTAATGCAGCATCACTTTTAACCACTCATTCCTTCTCCTCACTGCAAAAATCCCTGCCCGTTTCTCCTGCTGCAGACACAATCCCAGGCTCCAGATTGGCTCCAAGCAGTGGAAGTCTTTAACCCTTGAATTAAGGGGCATTTGGGGAGTGAGGGCTGATGAGAGGTGACAGCAGGAGTGTCCCTTTGTGCCAGGCTGTGACCTGATGATGCTGCTGGGGTGGGGCAGGTTGGTACCACTGGGACTGACACAGGGAGATTTCCTCATCCTCGGGGTACCCTTTAATTGTGGTGATGGGCACACGGGCACAGAGCAGAGTTGTGGGGTTTTGTCTTTGGTTAGCAGGGAAAAACAGGCTCCATTTCCAGCTCTGAGCAATTCCTGGGCACATGTCCAACCCCAAATCTCAGCACTTGCATCCTGGACCAGAGGTTATTGGACATGAAGCATCAGTTTTGGTGTGATGGTGAAGTTTTTATTTGAATGCAACATTAACTTTGACAAATATTCCACAAGAACAGCTGGACATTGGGGGTTTCCTTTGTGCCTATCGATACTTCCATTACACAAAGCTTTTCTCTTCACATTTCAGGTATTTTGTCCTCAAGATGTGACATTCCACCTCGATCTTTGGTGGCAGAGGAAGGGTTTCTTTTTCTCCCTATTTTTTGGTTCTTATTTCCTCAGTTTTCTCTCCTGCAGCACTCTTGGAAAAGCCCTTATGGAGACAAATCTGTGCTGCCCACACATGGCTCCTACAGCACTCAGAAATGCTCTTTCTCTGTGGCTGCAGCAATAAATGTTATTGTATAGAAATGTAGTGTTATCCCACTGTTAGAGTCTCGAGGGGAACACGAAGGATTGGCACTGCAGGTGGGGAGACATTGAGTGAGGGGTTTGGGGTGGCTCGAGCCACCCCTTCTCTGGGATTCAGAGCACTTGGGGAGCAAATCTTCAGCATTCCCAGTCTCCCTCTGTGGGCTTAATCCATATCATGGCAGGCAGAGAGTTTTCAGTTTAGGAAAGCAAACCCATTCATGTCCTGGATGTTCACCTGAAAGTCATTCCTTGAAGTGGGGTGACTTTGCACCTCTTCCCTCCTGTCCTCTCCCTTCATCCTGCTGTGCTGGAATGGATCCTGCCTGCTCCTGCCCCTGCAGTGCCTGGCACATCTAAGCCTCTTCCAGCTCTTCACTGTGTGCTCCTTGATGGAAACCAAGTAGGGGCAGGTGGACAAAATCAAAAGGACCCCATGTTCAAGCCCCTTCCTGTGGGGAGGATAAAAATTCCTGGAGTTGTCCACCTGGTTGGGAGGCAGAGTCTGGGCTCAGGAACTTGGGGCAGCTCTGCCTGATGAACCCACTGTGCCCACCAGGAGAGGGGCAAAATGCCAGTGCCAGGAGGGAGATGGAGGAACCAGGGGAGATGGAATTGTGAAGTGGGAGGTGGAAGTGTCAGAGGTGGGGTAGGAGTGCCAGGGGTGGGATGGAAATACCAGGAGGGAGATGGAAGAATCAGGATGGAGATGGAAGTGCCAGGAGGGAGATGCAAACAGGGATGGGGAGATGGAAACAGGAATGGGGAGATGGAAATAGGAATGGGGAGGTGCAAATGGGAATGGTGAAATGGAAATAAGAATGGGGAGATGGAAACAGGGATGGGGAGATGGGAATAGGAATGGAGGGATGCAAACAGGGATGAGGAGATGCAAACAGGAATGGGGAGGTGCAAATGAAAATGATGAAATGGAAACAGGAATGCTGAGGTGCAAGCTCCAGGGATGAGATGGAAACATGAAGAGAGATGCAGAGGTGGGATGAGAGGACCAGGAAGAAGATTAAAGTTCCAGGAGGGACAGGCCAGCACCTGGAAGTCCCAGGGGTGATATGGGAGTGTCAGGAGTGAGATGGGAGCACCAGGAGCTTTTCACCTCCTCCCTGGATCTGGATCACAGCTCGAGCCTGCTGCCCTTTGTCCAGAAATCCGTGCTGGAGCACAGGCTTGTTCCCAGCTCCGGGGGGGGTGATGCTTTGCCCACCCCACCAGCCCCTCCCCGGGCTCACAGAGAGGCTTTGGGGCGCAGCCGGATCACGCGGTGAGGCAGAGGGAAGCCTGGGCTCCGGGCAATCCTGGGAAGAGACACAGAGATAAAAGCATCTCCTGCTTGCCTTCACAATTCACTGCAATCTGTGCACGTTGAGTGCTTTGATATGGGAACAGCAATATCAAACGCATCCTGGATCGGCTGGAATATGGCCAGGGGAAAAAAAAATGGAAAAAATAGAGAAAGAAAATAGAGGTGAAAATCCCTGTGAAGGCAAAGCAAAGAGCAGTTGAGATTAATAAATTAAAAATACAGAAGTCACCTTTGTCCTTCAGCGTCCTGGCTCGGACTGAGGGATGGGGAAGATTCCCAGTGTTTGTGCTCAGGGGGTTAAAAGCTGCTGATTTACAGAGCCAAAGTGCAGCGCTGCATCCCTGCAGCGGCTCCCAGGGATGCAGCCGGGATGCAGAACACGGCCGGCTCTCTGGAGTCCTTCCCAAAGGTGAACATCCCCACTTGGAGGGCAGGAGATCCAGAGGGAAGTGCCAGACGAATTCCACTGCATCCCTGGCTTGGTAAAGAGAAGGAAAGAACAGCATCGGGTCAGCGGCCGCACGCACAGCCCGACCTGACGATGCTAAAGGGATTATTGAAACCTCAGGAATTCGGTTAGGGCTGGAATTGGCCAAATCAATCATTGCAAACCAGTTCTTCGATGATCTCTGCCCTCTTTTATTTGGTTTAGGAATCGCTCACGATGGCACCGGGATTTTTACGAACTCTTATGCAAGACCTCGGTGTTAAGTGCAGGATTCCTCCCTCGTAATGAGGCGTTAAAAGTTCCCTTTCCAACCCAAACAAGACATTTTAGGTTTCTTTTTTGCACGGGGGGACCTTTCTTGGTTCTTTAACAAAGGCATAAACTGATATATTTTTATTGATTTTCTTGTTCCTGAAAAACAGATTTGCGATAAAAACTTCTTTTACTTGTAAGCCATAAAAAAAAGAAAAAAAGAAAAAAGAAAAAAAAATAAAAGAAAAAATAAAAAAAGAAAGAAAAAGCGGCCAAAACGCTGCAGGGGAAAATGTTATGAAATATCAAGGAAAACAACTTTCTATCATGTTTCTGATACTTTCCAAAATGTTTCTCTCCTGCTAAGAAGCAGGAAAGGCAGTTATGGATCAAACCCATTCTATCTTTTTTTTTTTATTCAGTGTTTTATTTGGATTTTGGAGTTGAACCCATATCACTTCTGCTCCATCCTCAGAGGGCTGAACCCTTTTGTTTCCAGCTGGAATGGGCTCTGTCACAACATGGGGTTTTCTGTCACAACATGGGGTTTTCTCCCCAGGACATCAGGGAAACACATCCCACCAGGAGCATCCCAAGGCTGGTAGGAACCACATGGCATATACAGCTACTAACCCTGGAGAAAAAGCATTTAAGTGCACATTTTTTTGCCATGATTTTGAAAACTCCTTGGCTTTGCCTTCTTTCAGGCAGGATGAAGATGAAACATTCCCAAAAATTCTACTTTTTCCTCCACAGGCTTTGTTGGATATCTGCAAACCTCTCTGTGCTCCAACCCTTTTGCTTTTTCCCCTTTGAAAATTTTAGTTTCAATAAACCATCTCTTTTTTTGGGGGGGGAGGAGGGAAGTGAGCAGAGGGAAAAGTGGCTGCTGGCACTGGAATGCTCATCCTTTCCAAGCTGCTGCCACCAGCTACATCCCAGCCTCTGCTGAGCAGGGACAGGCTCTGCAGGTCTAATTTAGGAGGGCTTTTATTTCTCTGTGGTGGGAAATGGGGAAAAAACCGTGCTAATCCATATTTTTCTCACGTTAAGGCACAATATTGGATGTTTCCATGTCAGATGGATGAATTTTCTGGTGTCCCCATGAGGCTGCTGGGCTGGACTGCTCCTCACTTTGGGGGCTCTAAGGAGTAAAGGGAAAAGGAAAAACATTAAATATCTGTGTGTGGTCCTGGGCTGCCATGGCCAGGAGTTACCTCTTCTATCCAGAAAATTCAGCCAGGTTTTATTTTTCCTAAATAAAAATATATTTTTCATATTAAAAACATCCTTTCAGGTGAAGGAGAGCCAGAGTCTCTGCTGCAGTTGGTTGAGGACCAGCCCAAAGGGTCAGGCACACTCAGAGCGTGAATTTGCTCCTGACTCCCTGTCTCCATCTCTGCTTTGGGAAAATATTTCTGTATTTTCTGTATTTTCGTTAAGGCTGGGCTGAAACACTCCTT
>VZTT01043517.1:2935-20890 GCA_013400855.1 Buphagus erythrorhynchus | reverse complement strand
TAAGGAGCAGAGTTCCTTATCCTTTTGTTGAGGGTGTAGGAGATGAAAAAGAGCAAGTCCCAATAACAGAAGTCATGTGTCATTTTTAGATGCCACACTCATATATTTCCTGGAAGCACACAAGAGAATTATATTTTTGATGCGCTTCAAAAATGAAAATACATTGTTTTCATATGTGTATTTCTTAAGAATAGAAGAGTTTTTCTAAATTATTTTTATTTTCTTTTTAACATTTCATTTCAAATAGAAGGTCCTGATTTGTTCTGGAAACTTNAGGGATCTGAAGACAAATTTTATTTTCATTTGCCCGACCATTAAAATGTAATGACAAAATGCAACCTGGTCATACAGTGATGAGGTTTCGGTTGCATTATTGTCAGGGGATTTTTTTTAATCTTTAATAAGCTCTTCCAAAAAAAGTGAGAATTCTTGGTATTGGAAAGAAACTTCTGTGTGTTCATATAGATCTTTTCTGTACTTCATGTCAATTTAAAAAAACACTTTTTCTGGAGAGTAAAAATACAAGTAGAAATCATAATGCTATGCAGTCTTACAGCTGAAAAGCAGTAGGCTAGTAAATACAACTGCAGATCTGAACTAATATTAGCTGGTGATGTGGACATACATACCTCAGTTTTTTGCCTCACAAGGTATGGTACAAGTTTAAACTATTGAGCTAAGCTCTATCTATTTCTACTCCATTCAAAATGTTAACACCACTGTTGTAGATGATGGATTTGTGGTAATGAAAATATTTTGCAACACTTTCTGTGATCAAAATAGAAATTTGCTTCATTGGGGATTAAATACAGAAAGAACCATAAATAAAACATGATTAAGTACATGAGTTAAATTAATGAATGTTGTGTTATCAGTATGCGTTATTGTGCATAGGAATTGTTGCACAAATATTTATTATATGTTTCTAATTATTATGTTAGTATGCTTATTTTTTGGCTTGTAATGTTTGCAGCATAAAATAGTCAGCTATGACCTCTTTAATTTTGTTTTCTCCTAGTCTTCTGCTCCAGGATAGCATTTTCTTGCTAAAGAAGTGATGTGAAGCAGTCAGCTTTCCAGTTTCTGTCAAGAAAGTGAAACATATTCTCTACTGTTGTGTCTTACAGCTAGATTATTTTTAAAAAGGCTTGATTTTTCCTCTTCCTCTCTCCTTCAAAAAATTTTAAAAAATAGTCCAGTAAAGAGAGATCAGATGACTCTGGTCTGAGCATCTGACTGTGGTGGAGAAACAATTTCCTTATAAATCAAGAAGTATTAAACTGTACACTTGTGCTCTGGTCTCTGGTGTTGCTGGGTCTGTAGTGATGGGGAAAGCTAAGAAAATGATTGCCAGCTGCCAGATCACTTCTGCTCTTATGCAGTGCTGTGAATAAAGGTGACTGGTGTCTAGGGCAGACAGAAAAATTGAATTATGTTACTTCTGGTTTATGTAGAAACAGTTATTTATGAAAGCACATCCTGAGTTCCTCTTGTTTTTCACTTGTGGAAAATCATCTTGATTTGAAATTGAAACTTATCCTTAGTTCCTTCTCCCAGGTCTAACCATGACAGACTGTAACATTGCAGTGACACAGCAAACTGACCTGCTCATGTACTGGAAGAGAAGACTAAAGCAAAGTTAACACTTTCTTGTGTTTGGGTGCTACAGTATGTTCTGTGTGACAGTCTTTCTTTTCTGATTTCTCAGTGTTGCAAACCAGTGGTTGTCATGGCCTCCATAAACAGATGCTGGTTTATTTTTCTTCATTAAGTCCTTTGTTTATTAGGTTTAATTCCCCATCCACTGCTGATGTACAGTTCTTTAGTAAAGCAGATAAAGCAGTCATGTTTTATTACCTGGAAATTTGTCAGGATATGAACTTTGGTACCCTATCTGTAGTCATTTCTTACGGCTTTATTAAGTATTTTAGGAGACTTGTAATTACTTCAAGCCTCAGAGTTCATTTCAAAACTCCACCCTAGGATCGTCATTTTTTTCAAAATCATAAAAGAGACAGTACCATTACCAACACTACATACTAGCTCTGATCACTTCAAATGGATGTGTTATTTTCTTTGCCTACAGATTGTCTTCCCATGTGAATGCTGAGGAAGTTATAGATGCATTTTGTTTATTGAAGTTATTAGATTGCTGAAACAGAGTGAAATTCTTTTTTCTTAATGCATTTTCATGTGTTAAACAAGGTCATGTTACTCAGTACTAATGGCATGAAGGGATTTTCCTACCTATTTTGAGAGTTACTCTGGTGAGCTGCAGTTTAAATTTGGCAGTTCATTTTAACAGTTGGGAGAAACTGAAACATCGTGACAGTTTAATACATGAATAATCTGCTGTATGAGCCGATATCTGTATGTACAAATATAGCTCTGAGTAAAGAGCACAGTGACTAGCAGCTCAAAAGGCTGTCTCCAGGGGCCATGGTGCTGATAGGAGGAATGTCAGCGGTAGGTCTGCTCACCTGCAAGGTGTGCCAAGACACACTCAGTCTCTGGGTGTGCCAGAGCATGTGTTATTGCTTTGGTTTTGTACAGAGAAAGAGCCTATCTCGAAATTTTCTCAAGAAATCATTTAGCCAATAACCTATTGGCACTATTTAGAGAGGTGTGTAGACTGACTTTGGGTTCCCCGCCCCTCTTTACTTTGCTTCTGTACATGAGCTTCCTTCAGGCTGTGCTGACTTTCAAGATTTTTTTTCCCCAGGTCATGGGAGGCAGTTGTTTTTCTAAATGCAGGCAGCTACTCTAACTGCACCTAGGCAAGAGTACACAGTGATGTTAGGAACTGTAAACTACTAAATGCATTGCAGAGCTTCAATGTGAAGTTTCACAGAAAATGCATTTTCAATTAAACAATATCTTTTTGAGGTTTCTGGTCTTTGTGTTTCTTCTGGTTTTGGGCAGGATTACAAAGCTCTACTTAGGGGTGTATAGTTTGTGGTGTACCACCAAGTCTTTGTAAATAATCCCATGTGGGATTAGTAAGTGGGAAGAACTTAGTTTTCAAAATGCTGTTTTAGGACACCTTCACTAGCTGACTAATTAATGTCCTAAAATTTGCTTATAGAGTTGTTAATGCACATAGATACCATGTTTCTGTTCTGCTGTTAGGGTTGGAGCTTTTTTGATCTAATTGTAGAGAAGGTTGTTTATTAGTGTTAAACTGTGCGAGACACTAAGAATAAAACTTTGCACCTATATCTTGAAGGCAAAAAGCTCCAATTTCAAGAACAGCAGCTCCTTAAATAATTCTCTTTCTGTTCATGTTCTTGCTTTTGTCAAGATAACCCCTTCCACTTGATTCTTCTTCTTGCTTCTTCTATTTTTCAGCAGTATTAATTTTTGCAGCTCCTCGGGGGCAGGAGACTGATAATTTTCATGAATCTATTTCACAAACTAGTCCATTGAATTTTTTATTTTAACAGGAAAACAATATGCAGAAACTTAAGGTCCTGATGACTCAGACTTCTTACAGCTGAAAACTTCTCACCTTGATTACTTTAAGGAACACCCAAGAATGTTAAAAAAACCTGTTCCTCTAATAGTTTTTTTCATAAAATAGGATGTTTCATGATTAACTAGCTGAGTAATGACTGCAGTGTGCAATATAAGGGTTTGGTTTCATGTCTGAATTCAGATGAAATTTTCAAAAATGTATTCATATTTTGTAATAAGAGCTTTAATTCCAGTTTTCCAACAAGATTTATTGTATTCATTTCGCACCATTTAAAGTGAATTTAAGAACTGTTTAGGAAAAAAAATAGGAGCAATTACGTTTTGGTGTAAAATAAAAATTGGCAGAGGCTGAAGCAGACCGCTTGCCCAGTTTCTAATATGAATGAAATCAATGGCTGCACAGTGTTCAGAATAAGAAAATAAATGCAGAGTTAGACTTTATTTCCTGCTATGGTGAGTTTTTTGAGCAGCTGTTAAACTTTTCTTTCTAGGTTTGGAAGTTCTTAAATCCTTACTGTGTAGTAAATTGGGTGTATGAAGACTTGGAGGCATCACATCCCAGAAAGCAGTTTGCACATAGAGTCATACTATGCTGGTACTCAGGTTTTTAACAAGGCTTTTTAAAAAGGTTGATTCTCTTCTTTCTCAACCAACAGGTTCGCCATAAAATGACACAGAAGGTTTATGCAATGAAGCTACTAAGTAAATTTGAAATGATCAAGAGATCAGATTCAGCCTTTTTCTGGGAAGAAAGAGATATCATGGCCTTCGCCAACAGCCCATGGGTGGTTCAGGTAAGGAAGATGTGTAGAAGTAAAATAATAACAACAGTGATAGTAATGATGCTGATGCCATAAATACTTCTCAGTCCTGAGCTGGTTTTAAATTTACATTGAAACTCAATTCAAGGTTTAGGTTCAGATTTTTACTTTTAAAAAATACATTTTTACAGCAATTTCACTAAGTTTTGTATATTTGGCTGTGTTAAAAAGTAGATTAATTTACATTTTAGTCACTACAAATGTATCATAAAATAATTAAATAGATTTTTGAAATGCCTATGTAATTATTTGGAATAATGGGGTAGTTATCTTTCCAACTGTGAAATCTGTGTTGGAATGTAGAAACAAATGTGATTGGTGTTTCCAGTCTTTCCTCATGATACAGTCAGTTGATCACAGGCAATCGGTATTAAGAGTGCTTTAAATAGTCACTGTCTTTTCAGCCACAGTTTGATATATGATGAGTGTGCAGTCCTGGTCTCCTGCAAGACAAGGGGCTGTAGCAGAGGTTTCTTTGAAACCTTCTTTTTGTAGTGATCAGTTCTGAGCATCAGCACTCAGCATATCCAAGTAATGGAGACCTGACTCCTTCATCTGGTCTTGAACGCTGTCACTCACTGCTGTCTCATGACATGTGTCATCAAGATGCTGTAATGTGAATTATGCCTTTGGGAACAATCAGTACTGATTATTGCCATTTGTTGTAATTGGTAAATTGCACCAGTTAACAAAAGTAGTGAAAGTGTGTGCTTGGAGAAATTGTTAGTCCTTAATTTTTAAAAATAATTAATTGAAATGCTCCCATATATATATTGCCATGCTTCTGTATATTTAATAAGACTGGCTTTAAGCTTTCCATATATTTTTCATAACACTTCACCTCAGGTATACAAAGATGTTTTGCTCTTTGAGCATGTTCTGTGCTCTTGCCTATATTCAGCAGAAATACTTAAACAAAATAGGTGATTTTTTTATTTAGTTCTTTGTTCTAGTAACAGTAATTGTCAGGAACTATTTTTCACATGCAGTTGAAAGTAACGAGAAATGCATTACGTGGATTTTTAAAGGAAACTGTCACAAGCAAGATCTAAATGTGCATCTGCATTTGTAAATAGCAAATGAACTAAAGTGTAGCTGCAATTGTGCCTTCTATGATTAAGTGTATTAGTGTGGTATATTTAGATGATGTGGTCCAGTGGGGTAGGACATTGAGCTGGTTTGAAGAAAATGTAGGTCCTGTTCTGATCTAGAAACTGGGATAGATCACACTGCTTCTCTCTGTCTAGCTTTTAATGTGAAAAACAAATGAAACAAGAGCCCTGGATAGTTTTAATTTTTTTAATGAAATCCCTTGAGGACAATAACAAAAGTACCGTATAAAGACATAGTGGTGTTATTTATTGTTATAGTAATATCTCTATGTGTGACAAAATAGAGATTATTTTGAATCTTCATTTGGATTTTAATGACCCAGTACATTATTTTACTATATGTTGCATATATTATCCATTTGTGCAAACAAATGCAGTGCAACATATATGTATTAAAATATATATTTGTAATCTAGGTCTTCTGTCACTAGTTATACAAGTAATTTTAATCTGAAGGTCAAATCTCCATAATAACATACCTGCCTTTCATGGTTCCTCATCCTCCACAGTCTCCGTGATTCTGACTTCCTTTCTACACATCCTGTTTTTCAATCGCCTTTTAATTTTGTGTGTGTAATTTAAAGATGTGAATGGTTTTAGTTCTTAAGTTAAGGCAGTATTCCCTGAGAAATAAGGTGAGACTTTCACAGACTTCTTCACAACAGTCACTGAACATTTGATTGTAATGCGTTTTGCTGGACTGGGCTATTTTCAGACCTGGTGATCTCTAAAACTTCAGCACTCTAGGTCTGAAATACATTTTAAAGAGACTGAACTTACTTTCACTATCATGCCAGTAGGAAACATACTGACTGCAACCTGACCAGTATTTTATTGTTAAGGACAGTTTCTTTGTATTGTGTTATAATTGTCTTCAGGAACATTTTGGTTTTATTTCTTATTTCAATCTCTGTTGATTTAGGACAAAGTCAGCAGTGACTTTGCAAACATGTACAGAGATAAGGAATTTATAATATAGAAAAGTTGGAAACAGTCTAAGATGCTGCTCACTGTTAAGCTATTTTCAAATCAGAACATGATGCTCCCTCTCGCAGATTTGATACTTTGCATTTTGACTCAGTGATAGTTCTTAATGCCTTAATCTTAAAATAGATAGACACCTACAGTATTAAAATAATAGGAAATATTTTTTACTTTCTCAAAAATTATAATGAGGGGGTTCTGAAGTTTAGCAAATTTCAAGGTGCTCTCATAACTAATAGAAAAATGTATATTTTATGCATATTAAAAGTAATCTTGAAAACATATTCTCAGGTTTAATGAAACTTCAAGAAAAAGGGCTTTACTCTTTTCCATAGTTGTCTGAAAAGTAATTGCATTATTTTCTTTTCCTTTTTTTTTAATGTTGCAGCTATTTTGTGCCTTTCAAGATGACAAATATTTGTACATGGTAATGGAATACATGCCAGGTGGAGATCTTGTGAACCTTATGAGCAATTATGATGTGCCTGAAAAATGGGCCAAGTTCTACACAGCTGAAGTTGTTCTTGCTCTTGATGCAATTCACTCCATGGGCTTGATACACAGAGATGTGAAGCCTGACAATATGCTTTTAGATAAGTATGGGCATCTGAAGCTGGCAGATTTTGGCACTTGCATGAAAATGGATGAAGTAAGTATGCAACTGAATAATTTACCATCTATTAAACTTTAATTCTAAATTACATCTATATCTAAGGTTATTTTCTTGTGAAGTATAATACCCAAAGTTATTCATCAAATGATCTATTTGGTTAGAAAGCTGTTTCTTGTTTCATACTTTTAAATATAAGAATACATTAAGTGATGTAACCTTTTCTGTTATAAACTGTTCTCTCACACGGAAGAAGGATGTAAACTTACTCTGCTATTTTTGAAAGCATGTGAGTTTATGAATTTCTGAGGTACATTTTTTTTGCCAAATGTTTGAAAAGCTTGCAAGATAACTCTTACTTTCAACGTTAATAATGTTAGAACAGTTCATAAGCTGACTTTTTTTTGTAAATGAAATTATTTCATAGGCAAGATACATTCCATGTGTTTTTTTCCTGTATCTAATTGTTCTCATAGCATCCTCTAGTGGTCATTCAAATGAGGTCACAGTACAGCAGCAGTGGTATGTGATATATTGATCAAATTCTGTTAGTTATTTGTCAGGATGCCAAGATGTCAATTGAAATGATTTAATTGTCCAGATTTAGCCATGTACAGCCAAATACAGTTTTCTCATGAGTTTGTATAAGAATATTTTTAACAGGATACTTTATATTATTAAAAAACCTTGAAAATAAAACTACCTTTTATAGTTTACACTCTTAGAATCTTGCCTGGCACACAGTGTTATGCTGTAATTTACAGAATATGCTGTCCCTATGAAAAACTGTAACTATTCTTCCTATGAAAAACTGTAACAGTATAAAATAGACAAAAAAGCTGTGTATGAATGTGTATTATGATTTACCTGGTCCTTGAAAATTTTTTCTAGTAGCATTGGCAAGGGTGATCCTTTTAAGCTTACTTGCTTTTATGTTTTGGGGTTTTTTCTGTATTATTTAGTCAGTGCTTGATATAATTTCTATTGTCTACTTAATTTGCATTTGCATCATTAAGTTAATGTCTCTTCAGCAGTATCCAGAAGTACTGTGTCTGTTTAGGGTGGGGTTTTTTCACATGATAATATATTAACTTCATAATTATCCAACTGCAGCTGTTTATTGAAGTTCTGTCTATTCAGTTTTTTTGATGTTGTAGTTGTTAGCAAAGGCAGAGATAATATTTACCTCAATTTTGTTTATTTACTTGCCTGTATTTTAGAGGACAGCATTTACTTTAAGTGAAAAATTCAAAAGTAGTACTTGGTCTCTTAATTCAGTCCTTAAAAATATTAATATTTGTTTTGAGTCAGTAGATTGTAATGTCTTAAGGGAATCTGTTGTTCTTTGGAAGTGACAACAAAAAAACATCAAAAAAGTTCGCAGTATAAGTCTACTAAAAAAAAAAGGTGATCCTCTGTGCTGTTTTAGGGGCTCCAGAAATGGTGGACCTATGCCTTTTACTTTTTCCTTTTTCACTGCTATTTTTAAAAGAATTACTAAATACTAAAATACTAAAATGTGGATTATGGTACTGTAAATGTGAGGAATGCTTCCATGTTTCTCGTAAAAAGTTACAGTGAGCTCCACTTCAGACTGGGCAACATCAATGGACCAGTGATCTCCTAGAGAAGTTAATTTTTTAAAGGATTGTATTTTAAGTTTTTTGTGTTTTTTAGACTCGGTGGAATGGCAGAAGTTTTTTCTACAGGAAACTTTAGAAGTTGAGAGTTTCTGGATTGTCTCCAAATCTCATGCTACTTCTTACAAAACATGAACACATCCCAGCTGTGTAAATATAACATTGGTGTTGGCAGACTGATTTGTAGAAAATGCATGCTTACCCAATACTTACTTATTTTTTTGATTTGGATCTCTTTTAGCAGTTGTGAGCATTAGCATCTTCCTTACGCTGCTGAGAGCCCAGGAAAATTTTGCTGCAATCTGTTGAGAGATTTTTCTGACCTTTGATGTTCAGTATTTGCTTAAGTCAGCCAGGCCAGGCCAGAACACACACTTGCAGCAGAGTTTCTCCTTATCATTTTCTGAAAATAGTTGATAAGTATTTTAGTGATCTTCTCCAGCATAAAAGGAACTTTCTGTTTATGTAACTCAGTTGTGATAATTGGGCGTTTGTGGTGGTGTTTTTCATTGTTTGTTTTGGGTTTTTTTTAATTAGTTGTCTTTTTTAAATCTGCAACAAATTGAATATTTCTGCTGTCGAATAAGGAGTTAGACTCAAAAATTTAGTAGGAATCATAGTTCCCTTTTTTGGTATTTAGATATGATAAGGTAGACCAGGGCAGGGTTCACCAGTCTTTGTGTAATCCTCAGGTGCTGTGTAAGAAGCTAAACAGCAGTTGGCTTTGGTACGTGTCGTAGGGCCAGGAGCTCCCAGTGTTGCCACGCACAGCACTGTCCTGTGCTAATTGAGCTTTCAGCAGAGCACAGATTCAGAGAGTATCTGTTGAAAAAGATGTGACCAAAAGAAGGGGTGTTTGCCACTTGGGGTTATTGCCTCAACTTATACAATTCAGCTGAAAGAAGCAGTGTGTTCCTCTTTTTGGAACTCAGCTTCTTTCTCATGGAAGCTTGTCCAGTGAAGAGGACTCTGCTGGATCTTTCCTGCCTCAGTGCATTGTCTGCAGTTAACAGCTGATGTGTGTGGTGCTCCTGTTTCCACACAAACACCCTCCAGCTCTTGTTTACTGGAAGGAACTTCCTGAGGGGTGAAAGCCTGGTTGTCAGCCTTGGTTCAAGACAGCAAGTCCTTCAGGTTTGATGGAGATCCTCCTGAAGATGAAACCTGAATTGCTTTGTCTTCAGCAATATAATAATGCTGAATGATGGTGGGAAACACTACAGAGAGCTCACCTCCAAGCTGTCAGGAGCTGCGAGAACATTGCTGTCTCCTGGACAGCCTGTTTTTTAAAATTGCTGTGCACTGTACATCTCTCACATAGCTGCAGATGAGTTCCAAGGTCCCACTTGATCTTTTGAGGTGATGAGAAAAGTTTCAGGTTAAACACTGGCCTGAGACTCCCGACAGGAAGCTCTGCATGGTAACTGTTACTTTAAGTGTGCTACTCTAGCATAAGTAGAGGCTTAGTGTTGAAACGTAGGAATAACACATTGCCCAGAGAAAACAGCTCCATTTAAGTCTCTTCAGAGTGTAGGGACTGCCAAGATGCTCTGTACTGGACAGAGAGCATGTCCCTTTTTATTCAGCTTTTATGCCAGAGATCACAGTCTGACTGTGGTATTAAAGGTGTATCCAGTACTTAAAAATACGTACAGAACAACACCCAAGTTCTTTGAAAGAAGAAGTGTTTAAATGAGTGGAACAGAAATCTGGGAATTTTATATTGAGGTGATAATGGGCCAGCCTCCCCAGGGACATGGGAGAATCCCCATTTTGTGATGCAGTCCCACAGGATGCTAGATAATCTTATATCAGCTCCTTTTCCTATGACCGGCTGAATTAGATGAACTTTCAGGTCCCTTCCAGGCCAGGCTGTTCTGTGATCTACAAATGCTTTTCTAGGTTAGTTCCTGAGACAGAACTCAGAGAGTTCTATGGGGAGTAAATATAACCAGCTCCATGTCCTTCAGAGAGCTATGGCCCATTGAACCTGGTGTTAGCATGTAAGGGCTTCTTTTATTGTGGAAAATTTTTTTCTTGTTTTACTGTTCAATTCTTTGTCACCTTGTCTGAAAACTTAAAGTTTTATGGCATGGAATTCCTTAGCATCTGTAACATTGTTGAAAAGTCTTTCCTTGTTGCTGCATACCAGCTACCAGATTTGTGTAGGTCTGTCTGGGTATTGGCACGGCCTTTGCTTTGTTTGTTTAAGGCTTCAGAAGATATCAATATGTGTAACATATTAAAAAGTATTCTTGCTTTGGTGTATTAATTATAGAGGGATGGGAAATAGGGTGTTATTAAGTGCCTAGGTGTCAAGGTGGAGAGGCTGTGACTGAAGCTGACTTCAGAGGACTCTTTCAGAATTGTTTTGGTGACTTTGTTTTTAAAGAATCTCCTTACCCAGGGAGGAATTCGGGTGGCTTCAACCAGACTTGACTGAGCAAAAATTCAGGCTTTCCCTTGTTGTAATTTTGTGTTTGGATAAGGAACAGATAGACACACACTGGTGGTGTAGCTTCATTAAATTGCCACAGTCCTACTGGGTGAGCAGAACCACGTAACTGTAGAGCAATTCCCCTTGTGCTCAAAGCAAAGACAGGCTTAGGCTTCAGAGAAGACATGCAGCTTAGTGCAGAGAATGCTGTGACAAGCAGGATATTCAAACAGTGGCTCCTTGCCATGTGCTAGATCCATTTTCAAATGCTCTCAACTTTAAATTTCTGATGTCTTAGAGCTTTAGTTTATTTTGCAGTGTTAAAATGTGTGTCTTAGTTTGAAAAGACAGGTATCTGCTAGAAGGGACAAGAGCCCCCCTTTTAAAGGAGAGTATAAACCCCCTTTTTTTCCCTTCTTCCCTTTACTGTGATTTCCGAAATTAAAGAGCTCTCAGGCAGAGATATGGGGGTAGGAATAACAGTCCTTTTACTGATATATATATATAAAGAGAAACAGAAACACAACAATAACGGCAAGATCAACAGCAACAGAGCAGGAAGCCCCGTAAACAGTAAACAGTTCTGGTCGTGGACCCCTTTGTGGTGTGGTTACCCCTCTGATGTTCCAGAGAGCAGGGAAAAGAGGCGGTGGACTCCACGTGGCTGGGGGGGGGCGCCGCGGGGAAATGGCGTCTGTGTCCCACAGGGGGAAAGGGCAGAGGGGAGAAGCCGCTCACAGGTCCCGGTGCAGTCCTGATGCTCCAAGAGGACGTGTTGAAGTCGGTAGGAGATGCGGGAGAATGAGCAGGAGGATGCGGGATCCCAGAGTCAGGGAAAAGCAGCTCCCACCTCAGCGTGGCCGAGCCGAGTGAGACCGAACCTCCTCCTCCCAGGTGGACGAGCGGGCCGAGCCGTGCACCCCCCAAGCGGCAGCAGAGCAGCCGCCTCCCCTTCACTCCTCTTTTCCGGTGTTGCCCCTCTCCCCCCGCCCCCTTCGAGAGAAAACTGTTAACTGAGCTCATGGGTGTAGACCCAAATACTCAGCACAACAATGGGAAAAATTCCACAGAAAGAAAAGGGACAATTCAACCCTCAACAATGTGTTTGCCTGTATTTTTCTTTGTCTAATGAATGCAATAGATCTTCTGGAAAGAGCTAATTTCATTTTCTTATCCCAGTACGAATAAGCTATGGGCTATCTCATCCAGTATAGAATGCAAAAGTTTACCTGCTCTTCATTCTGGAACTGAGAAGTTAAAACTTCTTTAGGTTTCAGTTTTAGAATGGAGTCATAGAAGATAGGCATTTGCCAGCAGGACATTTGAAGTACTCCATAGTACTTCCATACTCTACAGTAAGTAGAAGTATTTAGTCATCCTTTAGTTTTTGCCTGCTGGTTCATGACTTTCTGGATTCTGTTTTAGTAAAGAGTGAAAAGCTTTTCACAGTTCATATTGTGTATGAGAAAGAATATTGTAATGTGGTGTCTAAGTTTTGTGTATCAGTACAATTCCCAAAATGAAATGTTTCTCTCGTTTTCTTTAAATATGCATTTTGAACTTAGTTGTTGCTACTAATATTCTGTATTAATATTTAGAATTAATACATATTGCCATTCATGCTGATGGCAAAATGCACGAAGAACCTTTGTAAAATGATTCAGATAAGACTTCAGATTGGGAAACAGAATAAAAGATGAGTGTATTTTTGGTATTTCTCTAACATCATCCAGGATTTCATTTCATTCATCCATCTGGTCTCTCAGGAGTGAATTCAGTGAATTTCACTAAAGGAAACAAGACTTATAACTCTGAAGCAGAATGATGGCAGAGCTGATTGATGCATCTGCATCACTTAGGCCCTACATTTTTAGTTTCTCAGTGTGAAGCAGAGAATGAGGAATCATTTAATTGATACAACTGTGGTAATATGTTAATAAAAATATTTTTTTAAGAAAGAAAGCTTTGCTAGTCTATAAAAATAGCTTCTCCTTTTATTCTTCTTCTTATCTTTAAACAAAAACAATGTGTGTCTATAAAAATTTACCTATAACTTGGTTTATTGGCTGAATTCAACAAAATTGTTATGTATCTGCTTTGTAGGGCCTAGAATTCATAACTTGTCAAAATTATTCTAAAATTTGTCCCTGAATTCAATGAGAAAAGGAGCAGTCTGATACAGTGTGTACCTTCATATTAAAACCAATGGTAAAAATAATAAAATCAGTGAATTAAGTCAAGAGAAATCACTATGGAGTAGACAGGGGTAAGCACCTTACCAAGACATGTCATTTCAATCCATATTGCTTCTTGAATTATAAATAGTCTTTAAAACACACTCCTCAAACCAAGTATTTCAGGCTATATTTTTTATGGTTTTCTGTCCTACTAACAGAGGAATTGCTTAAAGAGGTGCTCAGAAGGCCCTTGAACTGAGCTGTTTGTGTTGTTGATGTTGCACAGACAGGAATGGTGCGCTGCGACACAGCCGTGGGGACTCCGGACTACATCTCTCCCGAAGTCCTGAAATCGCAGGGGGGTGATGGTTATTATGGACGGGAATGTGACTGGTGGTCTGTAGGGGTCTTCCTTTTTGAGATGTTAGTTGGTAAGTAATGATTTCTTCTGCTAATGAGATTATCATTGAGTCTTCCTTGTGCCTTTAGCTGCACTTTGCTGTGTGGAGGCTGCTCGTACCTCACGAACAGCTGATTTTGGCTGATGCTGCAGCTTCATTGCTGTTCTCTTTGCTCTCTGTCACTGGCGTGCTGCACCAGCTGTTTGCATGCTTGCTCAGTGATTAGTTCCCTGACTCAGTTCAGCTTAAAACTAATTCTTAGGATAGTTTGAACTGGGGTCAGCTACCTCACCACATTTGTGCCACCTCAGGCAGGACTGAGTTTGCAGAGACATAGGAGATGAGACAGGAATGGCAAGGGCAGGACTGTCCTTTTCTCCTCCTTTTCCACACCACATCAATGTCTTCTGTTAGGTCTAAGTCTGGAAGTATGGCTCGATTCTTTTTTTTGTGCTTGAGTCAGGATTTTCTAGTAAAATACACTGGACTGCTATGGCAACGAACATAGAATATAATCTGTTAAGGAGATGAGTCATCTGCATCTTAAAATATAGTGAGGATCAGTAAGATAGTCTGGTAGCAAAATACTGATTATGGAAGGATGGAATTAAGCATACAATTATTAAAAATCCAAATCAGCATTTTCTGGGAATATTGCAGATTTGATGTTTCTGGTATCCTGAGACACTTAAACATATGATGCTGTTACTCTTTCCAACTCTTTCAGAATTACAACATTTTGACTTTAAGAATGTGTGGTTTATAGTTAATTGTCTCTTATGAACAATTTTAGCAGTAAATAAAATTATTCAGTTCTTAAAATATATTCGTAGCTGTCCAGAATGTTTTCTCAGCATTTCAGAACCTCTTTTTTTTCCTCCCTTTTATCTAGGAGGAAAATATTACTTAATTTCTCTGTATCCCACACATTGGTAGAAAGTATCTATTTTTGTCTGTGCTTATGTATCAGATTCTGGCTATTATTCTTCTAAAACTCTGTACTTCAAAGAAATCACAGAAACTGTTTTGTTATTCTGGTTTTGATAAAGCTACAGAACTAATGAAAATTACTTCTATTATGAAAACTAAAATTTTATTGTGTGCTTAACTAAACCATAAAATGTTGGCCACAGGATGAATCGTAACATTAGTTAGTGACATAAGATAGTTTTGAGGTGTGGCCGAAGTCAAAGCTGTTTCCAAGACAGAAGATGATTGAGAAGAGGAAGGTTGGGAAAGAGGGAGACAGCAGCAAAATATCAGTGATTCCCACCTGCAATGCACTGGTATGGCAACCTGATAGATTTATTAAAAGGCTGGAAGTTAAGTTCAACCTGGTGTGTACTAATTTCTGCTTTTGAAAGCAGAATGGTTGTTGTCCTTTGGTCTGTTTGTACATTTTTTCATGTTCATGGCTTTTGAAATGCTCAGTTCCTTGTTGGAAGGCTGAAGCCTATGATTCCAGGTGGTTCCTGCTGAACCAAGGAAAGAGCCTAGCTCACGTGACTGATTGTTCACCTTCTCTATTAAATCTATGAATTAGCTGGGAGAAAGGATTCCTGTAAAAGTTGCAGCTTCTTGATTACAGACCCAAACCATTTGTATGTTGAGAATGTTGCCAGTTAACTTGATTGTCAGCTGCCTTTATCACAGCCTGTTCTTTTCACTTGGCCCAGTTTTATCTTTCTTAAGTCTAGTTCCTTTGTAATTATCTTTAACTATAGCCTAGGCTGGAAACCTCTGAGTGAGAAAAGTCTATTATTTTAAAAGCCACCTGCTCTGTTAATATGGGCACTCAAGCTGATGTAATTTGTCAGTCAACAAGATCTATTAATATGGGTTTAAGAGTCTGGTAGCACACTGGGAAGGCTCCTGCTCAGAGCTGACATGCCTTAGGGAGGATAGACCTGTGTGCCTCTGAAATGGTCTTCTGAGAGCTTTGGTGGATTCCTTCCAACAAATGTGCATTAGCAAGTCTTTAATGAGTTTTGGTTCATTTTACCCTTGAAATGTTTAAAGATTGATTCATATGGGTGTCAGCCATTATGTAAATTAGAAAACATATTGAGAGTCTTAAGGCAGAACAAAAGATGTAATTCACCAGGCAAAATTTTGGTAGTGATAGACAGGATGGAAAATGGTGTAGTCTGTAACACAGACATTTTAGGGAAGGAATATTCTTAGTAGTATATATAATTTGTACACTGCATGTCCAATTTTTTTCTTTTTCTTAATACAAGACTCTTCCAGGTAAACTGCTTGTAGACTTTTCCATTATCTCTGTTGTCTTATTCAACTCACATAATTTAAACATGATGTAAAGCCGCAGCCAATGTGTTATTTTATTTTCAGGCGATACTCCTTTTTATGCAGACTCACTAGTAGGAACATATAGTAAAATTATGGATCATAAGAACTCATTGCATTTCCCAGATGATGTGGAAATCTCTAAGCATGCAAAGAACCTTATCTGTGCCTTTTTAACTGATAGGTAAGTGCACATATTGTTCTGACACTGTTTTTTATTTTGGAATGTATTGGCTATATTTATTTTGAATGGTACATTGTAAAAATTAATTCCTTCTCCTACTTCTCCTGATCTCTGTTCAAATCTCTTCTGCCAAACCTCCTGTTCTCTAGTTTTTCTTTTGAGGTGCTTTTTCCAGGTATTGTATTTTATTTCTATGAGCAGTTCTGTCAGCTCTTGTTAATATAACACAGTTTGTGCTGGACAAATCCTTCCAATTACAGTAACAAACCTGTAAGACTGAAAGTAATTCATAACCTCCAAGGCAGGGACAAAATTGTTTTGCTCAATGTCTGTGTGGGTGTTAATTAAAAAAAGTGGAAGCAAATACTTCTCTGAAAGTGAGCATTTATTTCCTGAATTTGTTTAAGGTTTCTTAGAGTGTTTGAATTTTTTTTTAATTTGCTTTGTTGCATTAATTGGTTAATATAGCTAACAGTCCTCCAAGGTTATTGTTTTGGCTAAAAAAAAAATCCAAGAAGTTTCCCTTAATGGAACTAAGCCACTTACTGAAGTTAAGCTATGTAAGTTTGTTCTTGACCTGAACACTTATATTTTGTTTAGTTTCAGAAAGCAGAGATAATCTTGATTTTCACTGATTTAAAAGAGCAGTGTAGGTCCACAGTTAACTCTGGCTCGATGCTGCCTTCTTATGCTTTCCTGTGGTCACCTGAACTTGGCTGGAGCACGACATCTGGCCACTATAGAAGGAGGGATTAGGAAAACAAAATGCTGTATAATGGGTTTTGCATTCGAAGAGAGATTGTTTGCGTTACTGAGCAAGCCTGCGGTTGGTCAGGAAGGATGTGCTTTATTTAACAGTATTTTTCTCCCTTAGTAGCTGAAGGGTAGAGGGAAAACATGATAGAATTTAATAGTGTAAATGTAGTAAGGTGGACTTCCACTACGTGTGTCCCTCTTCCTGTTTATATTTAACACAGGGCTCAAGCAATTTATTTGAAGCAGATGCTGCGTGATCGCTGCTGAAGCACTTAAAGAAGGACTAACATCAACTCTGTGATTTATTGCTTCTTCTCCATGCATTGTTTTTATGTCCTGTTCTTGTACGTAGTTTCAAGAGAGACTCCTCTGTTCAAACTTAAAGTTTCTTGTTGCACTTAAGATTTACTTCACGGCAAATATCGGCAAGAGACGTGTCAGGGTTAGTTGTGGGGCAGAGGATGGAATTCTTAGAATATTTATTTGAGTCCAACTTTGAATAACTGTTCTGTGCAGCAAGTTAGACCTTCCTTCACTTGCGTCTTATGGTCTGTCATGTGGTTTGGCAGACGCAAAAGTTCTGCAGTTTTATTTCCCCCAAGGGAGTTGAGTTTTTGTTTGTGTTTCTAGTTTTTTCTTAGTTTTTGCCTCAGTGCTTGCTTTCTTGCTTTACTCCCCACGTGGCAGACTCCAGATTCTGGACATTTTAGCAGTCACAGGGAGAGTGCATGCTAAGAATTAGTACATTTTATATAAGAAACTACAGATTAGTGGTTGGTGGTTTTTAAATTTTGTTTTTGTTTGACCATTAGTGTGGTTAACACAGACAGTCTTTAGTGAAAGTTTCATTGCTGCTTATGAACAAGTTGGAATTTAAATTAAAAAAAAAAAAGCAGCTGTTTTTCCTGATATCACTCTGGATTAATTGCTGTTTAGGGATGTGCGACTTGGGAGAAATGGAGTAGAAGAAATAAAGCATCACCCTTTCTTCAGAAGTGATCAGTGGAACTGGGACAACATTCGAGAGAGTAAGTAAATCAGGTTAAAAGTTC